>PVKE010008404.1:0-47829 GCA_004027555.1 Craseonycteris thonglongyai | reverse complement strand
ATGGTGACAGTTCACAGTCGGATTCATTTTTTTGCATGTGGTTTTCCAATTTTCCCAACACCACTTACTGAAGAGGCTTTCTTTTCCCCATTGTATATTTTTTGCTCCTTTATCAAAGATTATCTGTCCATATATTTGTGGGTTTATTTCTGGGTTTTTTGATTCTGTTCCATTGGTCTGTATGTCTGTTTCTCTGCCAATACCAAGCTATTTTGATTACTGAAGTTAGGGAGCATGATGCCTTCGGCCTTATTTTATTTTTATTTTTTTTATAGGAATGCTTTGGCAATTCAGAGCCTTTTGTGGTTCCATATGAATCTGATAATTTTTTTTATCTATTTTGTGAAAGAGTGTCTGTGAGATTTTGATGGGAATTGCATTAAATCTGTATATTGCTTTGGGTAATATGGCCATTTTAACTATGTTGATTCTTCCGATCAATGAACATGGAATATCCTTCCATTTCTTCTTCAATTTCTTTTAATAGTGTCTTATAGTTTTCTGTGTATAAGTCCTTTTCTTTGTTTAGTTTATTCCTAAGTATTTTATTTTTGTTTTGATTGCAAACGGTATAGTTCTTCTCATTTCCTTTTCTGAAGTTTCATTGTTTGTGTATAAAAATGCTGTTGCTGTTTGTTCACTGATTTTTGTATCCTGAAACTTTACTGCATTCATTTATTATTTCTAACAGTTTTCTGGTGGAGTTTTTAGGGTTTTCTATATAACGGATCATGTCATCTGCAAAAAGTGACAGTTTAACTTCTTCGTTTCCAATTTGGATGCATTTCATTACTTGTTTCTTCCTAATGGCTCTGGCTAGAACTTCCAGCACTGTGTTGAACAGCTGTGGTGACAGTGGACATCCCTGTCTCGTTTCTGATATTAGAAGAAAAGGTTTCAGATTTTCCCCATCCAGTATGATGTTTGCTGAGGGTTTGTCATATACGGCCTTTATGTTGAGGTATACCCATTTTATTAAGTGTTTTGATCATAAATGGTTGCTGTTTCTTGTCAAATGCTTTTTCTGTATCAATTGATATAATCATATGGTTTTTATCTTTAATTTTATTTAGGTGGTGTATCACGTTGATCAATTTGCATATGTTGAACCATCCTTGTGCCCCTGGGATGAATCCTACTTGATCGTGATGTATAATCTTTTTAATGAATTATTGTATTCTATTTTCTAGTATTTTTGTTTTGGATTTTTGCATCAGTGTTCATCAGAGATATTGATCTATAGTTTTCTTCTTTCGTGATGTCTTTGCCAGGCTTTGGTATTAGGGTCATGTTGGCCTCATAGAATAATTTGGAAAGTATTGCCTCTTCTTCAATTTTTTTGGAAAAGTTTGAGAATGATAGGTGTTAGTTCCTCTTTGAATGCCTGGTAAAAATTGTTAGTGAGACCATCTGGTCCTGGACTCTGGCTTTTGGGAAGGTTTTGGATAATTGTTTCAATTTCCTTCCTGTTGATTGGTTTGTTTAGGTTATCCAGTTCTTCTTGATTCAGTCTAGGTAGACTATATGTTTCTAAAAACTTGTCCATTTCTTCTAGGTTGCAAAATTTCGTGGCATATAGTCCTTCATAGTATTTTTGTATAATCCTTAGTATTTCTGTGGTATCAGTTGTGATTTCCCCTTTTTCATTTCTAATTCAGATTATTTGTGTGTTTTCTCTTTTTCCCTTGGTGAGTCTAGCCAGGGGTTTGTCAATTTTAGTATATTTTTCAAAGAACCAGCTCTTTGTTGCATTAATTTTTTTTCTTGTATTTTTATTCTCTATTTCATTTAGTTCTGCCTTAATTTTTGTGATTTCCTTCCTTCTGCTGGCTTTGGGTTTATTTTGTTCTTCTTTTTCTAATTCTTAAAGATGTGATATTAGGTTGCTTACTTGTAATTTTTCTTGTTTCTTGAGAAAGGCCTGTAGTGATATAAATTTCCCTCTTATTACTGCTTTTGCTGCAGCCCAGTAATTTTGATATGTTGTATTTTCATTGTTATTTGTTTCTATGTATTTTGTAATCTCTTCTTTTATTTCTTCTTCGATGCAGTCATTTTTTAATAATGTTATTTAATCTCCATGTATATGTGGTTTTTTTGCTTTCTTTTTGTAGTTGATCTCTAATTTCAAAGCTTTGTGATCAGAGAATACACATTACAATATTATTGACTATATACTTTATGCTGTACTTTATAACCCCTGTGATTATTTTCTAACTATGAATTTATACTTAATTTCTCCCCATTTTACTCGAAACCATCCATCTCTTCTCCCATTACCCCAAAAATATATTACCCATCTGATATCACACAGTTATTACAACATATTTGACTATATTTCCCATGCTATACCCTACAACCTCGTAACTATTAAATTTAATAACCAATTTGAATTTCTCAATCCCTTCCCCTTATTTCACCCACTCCCCCAACTCTCCTCCCATCTGGCAACAAACCAAATGTTTTCTAATCTCTAAATCTGTTCCTGTTCCACTTATTTATTTTCTTCTTTGAATTTCCATTGTAAGCAAAGTCAACTTGCATCTGTCTTCCTCTTTTTGACACTCCACTCAGTCCAATACCCTCCATGTCTTTTGATTGGAGCTTTTAATCAGTTTAAATTGAAAGTCACTCTCGTTAGATATGTAGATATTGCATTTTTATTATTAATAACGTTTGCTTTTTATTCCCCATCTTAAAGAAGTTCCTCTAACATTCTTTGTAATACTGTTTTGGTGGTGATGAACTCCCTTAGCTTTCTTTTGTCTGGGAAGCTTTTTATCTGTCCTCCAATTTTCAATGATAGCCTTCCTGGATACATTGATTTGGATATAGATCCTTAGGTTTTATCACATTGAATATTTTCTGCCAGTCCTTTCTGGCCTGCAAAGTATCTGTTGAGAAATGAACTGACAGTCATATGGGTGCTCCATTATAAATAAATACTTGCCTTTTTCTTGCTGCTTTTAGGATTCTCTCTTTGCCTTTAACTTTTTTTAATTTTAATTATAATGTGTCTTGGTATGGGCCTGTTTGAGTTCATCTTGTTTGGAACTCTCTATACCTCCTGGACTTGCATGTCTATTTCCTTCACCAAGTTAGAAAATTTTCCAGTCATTATTTCTTCAAATAAGTTCTCTAACCCTTGCTGTCTCTCTTCTCCTTCTGGTACCCCTATGATGCAAATGTTATTACCCTTGATGTTATGCTAGAAGATTCTTAAACTATCCTCTTTTTTTTTAAATAATTTTTTTCTTTTTGTTGTTCTGATTGGGTGTTTTGTTTTGTTTTTCCAAATCACTGATTCATGCCTCTGCTTTATCTAGTTTGGTGATTCCGTCTATTCCATTCTTTATTTCAGTTATTGTAATCTTTATTTCAGTCCGCTTTCTATGTCCTTCTTTATGCTTGCTATCTCTTTGTTGAAATTTTCACCAAGTTCTTTGGGCATCCTTAAAACATCATTTTGAGCTATCTCTGATAGGTTGTTTGTCTCCATCTCATGCAGTTCTGTTTTCTGGGAGTTTCTATTGTTCTTTGATTTGGGACGTTATTTCTTTGTTTTCTCATTTTGGCTGTCTTTCTCTGTAGATACTCTGCTCCTTAACCTGACACTCACTGCTACAGTTTCTTCTGGGGCTCACTGTCAATACTGGAAGGTCTGGGGGCAAGCGTCTGGAAGGGCAGGTGGGGGAAGCTGACCAGGCTCTGTGTGTTTGTTTTCTGTCTGGCACTGAGGGCAGCGAGGGCAGTGCACATTTGTGTTTTGCTGTATTCAGTTTGCCCAGAGGGTCTGCCCTGAGTGTTGGGATCACCTGTTTTTCACACTCACCCCTCAGGCCAGACTACTCATGGGCAGAGAAGCTCACTCGCAGTCTTTTCTCTCATTTTCTTTCCTGGACCAGACTGAGGTCAGGCTGCGACTTCTCACTATTCCCATCATTCTCCGTCTTCTCAGAACCAGAGTGGACTCAGGCTGCAGCCTCTTGCTGCTAGCACCCACCTCTGAACTTCCTGGTGCCCTGGTGAGAGCTAGTTGTAGCACCTCATGACCCCCTCCTCTGCCTCTCCTTTTCTCTGTCACAAGGACAGAGCGAAGTCTGGAATGCTCACCCACCGCCTTCTCCCTCCTGCCTCCCACATCTGCAAAATTCTAAGCAGGGCCCCCTCTCTGCATTCCCCCTAACTTCCTGCTCAGTTTGCCCTTCTTTGCCTACCTGCAGTTACTTTGATGCAATGAGTAGGTCTCTTAGCTGTGTTTATGTGCTGGTAGGGAATCCTTCCTGAATTACAGTTGTTCTATTTGTGGTAACCTCCAGGGAAGTTTTTCTGGAGTGCTTTCTCACAGCACCATTTTAGTAGATCTCTAGAACTGTTCCATCTTAAACAAGAAGACAAAACTCCTTTCCACACCACCCCCAACACTGATGCAACCCAGTCCTAAACTTGAATGCACCTTAGATTATCTTTTCTCAGTGATTAAAATTAAAGAAAACTTTATGTGAATAATCAAAAATTGTATATATTTATGTAGAAAATTCATATAGAAAAAGGTTGAATCCCTCATAATGAGCTGTTTAAGGATATAAAATTAATCCAGATAAAGAGGAAACTGAACAGAAGAGTATCATGTTCTTTGGGGGACTGTTAGCCAACAGAAAAACCAGGTCCTGTTGCTTACTGCCCATAGGCAAATTCAAAGGCAGAGGTTTTGGGGAAAACGTAGAGGAGTCTTTACTGAAAAGCTACATAATTTCTTAATACCCAAAGAGAAAAGATCGTGCCACTCTCTACCAAACTAGACCAGTTTCAGGCTGCACCAGGAGTCCCTTCTCCCTTCTAACAATAAAATACCATTCTTGGGGGAACCCAGGACCGAGCTACAGTAGCATTCTGCAGGTAGCTCTCCACAGAAGCAAACAGAGGGGCACACTCTGGTCTCCAGCCAAGCAGCAATCCCAGAGGTGAGCGTGTGTACCCCTGGCTCCCCTTTAGCTCATGCCGCCTTTCTCCTCTGGCCACTGACGCTGGCCCCAGGCGCCTGAGCAGCTCCACTGCACCTAGATCCAAGAGAGAGCAAGTGTGAGTTCCCGCCCTCCTTCTAAATTCCCTGCCCATGCTCCTGTGTGCTCTAGAAGCATTCAGCTTTCCAACCAGGGCCTGCCCTAGGTAGGTTGATGGACACCCTGCATGGCCGCAGTACTCCAGAAGTGAGAAGGCGGGTCTTACCTCACGTTCTCACCTGTGACGTGGGCCTTCTTGATTTGCCCGCCAGTCTGCAGCTCTTTCATCAGAGACGGAAAGAGAACAAGATCCATGACGTGCATCAGCCATTTATTTACGGTCGTTCAGGGCAACTTCCTCATATTGGTCCCTCCCTTCATACCCAGGAAAGGACCAGCCATCGCTATCAAGGGAAGTAGACTTGTAATTTAAGTTTTATATTTTGAAATCTCATCTGTTACTAGTACAGAGAAATGCAATTAATTCTGTGGGGGTACATGTGTAATGTATCCAGCAATCATGCCCAACTCTCTTATTAATTCTAACTTAATCCATTGATTCTTTTTAAATTTCTGTATATACAATCATATAATCTACAAATAAAAGCAGTTTTATTTTTCTTTATAATCTTTTTTTTATTTATTTTTCTATTCTTAATATATATAGCCATTCAGTAAAATTTTAATAGAAGTGAATATAACTGGTATCTTTATCTTAATCACAATCTCAAGCAGAAACATTTTAATATTTCACCTTTAATAGCTTTATCGTGTCAAAGTTGTCCCTCCATATGTGTGGTGACCCTTTTTGTTTATTCAGATTTTATTTTATGTTTCTCGGTAAACTTGTAGAATTTCTATCTATACATATACAAGGTCTGACAATCAAGTTAGCAAATTTATCCCAGAAAAAGTGATACATACCTCAATGCTCACTATCACTACAGTCACCTTCAAATTACTCCCCTTGGGAAGCTATGCACTGATGCCAGCACCTTAGTTCACCTTTCAAAGCAATTTTGGAACTCTTTCTGGAATGGCCATCAGAGCCATCATCATATTACCCTTGATATTCTGAATGTTATTAAACTGTCTTCCTTACAATATTTTTCTTATCTTCAGGTAAAGAAAATAGTCATTGGCAACTACATCAGGTGAGTAGGGAGGGTGTTCTAACTCAGTGATTTATTTACTGGCTAAAATCTTCCTCATAGACAGTGCTGTGTGAGCTGGTGCATTGTCCTGATGCATGAGTCATGAGTTGTTGCTGAAAAGTTTAGGTCATTTTCATCTAATTTGTTCACACAGCCTTTTCAGAACTTCCAAATAGTCAACTTGGTTGACTGTCCAGTTGGTACAAATTCATAGTGAACAATCCCTCTGATATCCAAAACAGTTAGCAAAATCATTTTGACTTTTGATTTGGACTAATGAAACTCTTTTTGTATTGGAGAATTGGTTGACTTCCATTGCACGCTTTGACACTTGTTTCAGGGTTGTATCGATACACCCATGTTTCATCACCAGTGATAACATGGCCCAAAACATCATCTTGCCTCTCCAAATGGTCTTCACAAACTTTGACTCTCCTTTTCTTTTGTTCATTGCTGAGCTCCTTCAGGACCATTTTTGTACACATCATCCTCATGCCAAGATTTTCAGCTAAGATTTTCCTAACTGCTTCTCTATCAATGTTTACTTGGTCTGCTATGCTTCTCATAGTCAGCTGACAATCTTGATGCACAATTAAACAAAATGTTGCAATGTTTTCATTAGTTCTGCTTGTTACTGACAGCCCTGACCTCTCTTCATCAGTGATGCTTTCTCTTCCCTCAGAAAAAAACAAACATTTAATCCATTTGTACACTGCTGTTTTCTTCATGTCATTATCCCCATAAACTTGAATTAACATGTCCCTGATTTCACTTCCACTCTTGCCAAGTTTAACAAGAAATTTAATGCCATTTGTTGCTTTAATTCAAGCTTCAGCATTCTCATAATGGCACACAAAAACACACAACAATAATGAACACCACTCAGCAAGACATCACCACATGTTGATACGAACACAGCTATGAGACACCGATATACCAAGGTTATGAAACCTTACCCAGTTATTTGTACGGTGCTGCCAATGTAAATGCACAGTGGTAAATTCACAAACTTAATTGTCAGACATCATACATCTACATACAGCCACTCCTCACTTAATGACCTATGTGTTTAACAACAGTAGGGACTTATGACCAGTTGTTCAGCACAGGGAATCCCCTTTCCTGTCTGTGTGAGTCTCAGGAATCCCCTTCTCAGTCTTTCTCTGGTTCCTATGGTCAGTTAGTATTCACTACACAAAGCATTTACAATCACACAAGATTACATATTTTCTTTATAAGTGTAGTGTTGGGTGATATCTATTGGAAATATGTATCGTAAGGCACCATGACACACCACAAGACATTCACTTTTAAGCTCTTCACTGTTGACCAATTCACTTAATGACCTAGCCATAGTAACATAACTCAGTGGTTAAGTGAGGAGTGCCTGTATATACAGGGTCCAGCAGAAGTAAAGCTTTTTTTTATGAGCCGGTAACACTCAAGCAGAGCATTACTACTGCTGGAATCATGTGTGTGTGTGTGTGTGTGTTGTTGTTGTTGTTGTTGTTGTTGTTAGAACCATTCCGAGTATTGAAATAAATTTCTAGGGCCAGGAAGAAGCAGCTCATTTGAAAACCTTAGTTCACAAACACATGTACCCCAATGTTCATCATAGGACTGTTCACGGTGGTCAAGTCATGGAAACAACCAAAGTGCCCTTTGATAGATGACTGAATGAAGAAGGTGTGGTTTGTATATACAATGGAATATTACTCACACTAAGAAAAGATGAAATACTCCCATTTGTGACAAACTGGATGGACCTTGAGATCATTATGCTAAGTCAAATAAGCTAGACTGAAAAACCAAGAACCATAATGACGTCACTCATATGTGGACTATAAAACTGAAAGCAGCAAAGAAACAAAAATTTATGGACACAATCAATAGTTTAGTGGTTACCTGAAGGTAAGAAGGGAGAGAGGTGGGAGAGAAGGGAAGAGGAGCCAAATATACATTGATGGAATGAGAACTGACTCTGGGTGGTGAACACATGATAAAACACATAGACAAGGTTATATAGAGTTGTATACCTGGAAACTATGTAAGTTTTACTAACCAGTGTCACCCCAATAAATTTAACAATTAAAAAAAAAAGGGAGCAACTTCTGGCCAAGGTGCCAAGTCAGCAAACTGAACTTTCGTATTTCTGTAAATGCTCTGCTCCACCAGAGACTCTGTGTATTCAGTCAGCCAATCTCCAAATGCCAAACCAAATCTAGGCTCTATACTTGTTTCGTTGTTCCTTGATCTTTCTTAAAAAGGTCAGATATGCAACCTCACCAAATGCTGTTCTACTGCTGCAATGCCTCTTCTAATACCAACTCTATATAACTCATCTTGCCCCAAATCCCCCGGGAAGAGTGGTCCACCGCTTGTGAGGCACTGTGTGCCCCCAATCCACATATTGTCTTCCTTTGAGTAACGGACTTCAAACTTATTACCAAGTTGCTTCGTTTTGTGATCTGATACTAGGTATCCTATACTTTTTGTTGTTATTGCACATGATGAAAAGGCAGGGAAAGCACGGGCCTGAGAAGGTATACCCTAAAGCTTCAACTACATCTTCAATAGTGTTTTCCTTAAAATGTAAAAAAGCTGAAGAAAATGTGGTAAATGTCAGTAGGAAGTACCCTAAACCCTATATATCTTGGATTTGCTCAATTTTTTAAAGAAGCCCTATGTGAGGAATGTCCAAGAAGCCTGACTTCATCCTCTATTGACCTAGAATACTAGTGTGTGCCTCATAGACTTTTGTTATTTTTAATGGTTATAAAAATGAGGTTAATGCTTGTGAAAAGGCCTAGCCCCATGCCTGACACGTGTGTGCTCTGGGTATAGTTATCAAATTTGAAATGACAGGTTCACTCCATGTAAGGCGGGAGTGGATGTTCTAATCCTGCCTCTGCTGCTCACGGTCCTGGAATATTTAGTGTCACCTGCATTTTGGGGCTATTTTCTTTAACATGAAAAACAGTGAGGCTTCTAGAACAAAGTGTTCCCCTTTCATCTTTAAGTTCCTGTGAGTCCTTAGCATGTTATGAATGTGTAGTAAACTGCATATGACTTGGGTTTTAAAATGGGGTTACTAATTCTAATAAAAGACAAATGATATTTTAGAAAAAAATATTTAGTCAACATATGGTGTTATAAAGATGTAAAATAAGGTGAAATAAATTTTTATCCATAGTCCTCTCATCAAAATATATCAGTAGCTTTCCTCTTTTTGGTTTTCCAGGCTTGTTCATTTCACTAATAATTGTCATCATGTGTCTACCCAATTTATTCCACATGACTTAAATGAAGAAGTCAGATTAGATGAGTCCTCAGAGTCTGTGATGGCCAGAACTGTGCTGCTCCAGGTCAGATACAGCGTGGCAGAGTCCCAGAGGTTAAATTAAAAGACCAAACTTCAGAACAGGAATCTTTACACACTCACACACCTGTCCGGATCGGCTCTCGTCCACGCATGCTTTCCAGTCTAGCTGAGTCTCTGGTTCCATCAGAGCAGTTTCAATCATGGCAGCAGCTAAATGACAGGGAATAAAAGAAAGATTGGCTCCCTCAAAAACCCTGAGAACTCCACCTATGGGCTAAGCAGAAAAGCCCTGGCCACTCTTTGTGTCCTACCCAAGAGTTTTCTCTTATTATTATTTTTGTCTGTGTGTTTTTTTAGATGAACATATCCATTCAGTGCTACTTGAAGAGCACAGACACACCACATTAGGAAAAGAAGTAGTGGAAGGGAAAATAAATGACACTTGTTGAAATACATTTCTAAACCCAAGACGGAGCTTCTCCTGCCTGGGATGCCAAGTCAGTAAACTCAAACTTAGATAACTTTTGTGTCCCTATAAACGCTGGACCACAAATGCAATATATCTAGCTAGCACACCCAACTACCAGCTGCCAAGAATCTGTAATACTTTTCTTGTTTGAAATAAGGTAAGTTGTGCAACCAGCCAATCAACTTAAACCAAATACTCTTTCCGTATTGCCTGACTGACCTGTTAGCATTATAAGGAAATCCCCTGACCTCCCAGCCAGTCCTGCCCTGTTTCTATAGTTGCCTCTAGTGCTCTGTAAAACTCACTCGGACTTAAACATCCTTTGGGAACAGTGCTCCACCACTCCTAAGGTACTGAACTCCCCAATCCATGGACTGTCTTCCCTTAAATAAAGAATGTCAAACTCATTACTAAATTATTTTAGTTTTGTCAGTTGACACACAGAAAAAAATAGTATCCAGTTGAAGGTTAGGGGTAGACTTTATTAAAATTTATGGTTAGCTATTGCCAACAGTTATTTGAGCCTTTAATTTGAGCAATAATCAAATAAAAATGGTTATACAGTTGATCCTTAAACAATACAGGGTTAAGGACATTGACTCCTCTTTGCAGACAAAAATCCACATATAACAATTGACTCTCCCTACATTTCGTTAATTGACTGCGATGAAGCCTTACCAAACATAAAGTCAATATTTTGTGTGTCATATGCGTTATATACTGTATTCTTACAATAAAGTGAGAGAGAAAAACGTTATTAAGAAAATTATAAGGAAAAGAAAATACACTCACAGTATTTTTTTTTAATCCACATATAAATAGACCCACGCAGTTCAAATCCATCTTGTTCAAGGGTCAATTGAGAGAAACATAATTCAAAATATATTTTTATTGTTTTTGACAGATATATATATATATATATATATATATATATAGAGAGAGAGAGAGAGAGAGAGAGAGAGAGAGAGAGAGAGAGAGAGATGGAGAGAAGGGGGAGGACCCAGAGCAGTTTCCATAGTTGTACATCATTAGTTTTCTACATAATTTTGTTTCACAGGTGGGCGCAGGGCTATACAGGGCAGGAATTGGCCAGGGGGCCTCCCACATGGGAAGCACTCCCGGGGCTAGAGCCGACCCAGGGGCCTCCCACATGGGAAGCTTGCCCTGGCGAAAACCAAACGGGGAGCACACTCCCACTCAGCATATGGGTCTCAATGGACCAGGGCCAGAGTACGATCCTCAAGTCCTGGGGCTGCAAGTTGAGAGCTCAACCCGCTGAGCCATCCCTCCTTCCCCTAGAAACATAATTTTTAATGCTGACAACATGAGATAAAATTTGTTTTTGTAAAATACAAGGTTGTGAATTTTCTCTCCCAAAGTAATATTTTCTTATTAGTGAAAACCTACAAAATGAATAGAAAGAAAATAGTTTGCCTAATTTCTCACTATTCAAATTGCTCACTGTCCATATTGAGTCTTTTTCCATTTGTTTTGCTATGCAGGTATCACCACAATTGTCATTTTTTCCCCCCATTTAACATTTGCTACCATTGGGCTAGGCATCCCAGAGAGTATAAATGGTAGCCCCAGAATATCCTTTTAGTATTCTAAGGATTTTTTTTAAGATTTATTTTTATTATCTTTGACACAGAGAGAGAGACAGAGAGAAGGGGGAGGGCCCAGAGCAGTCTCCATAGTTGCACATCATCGGTTTTCTACCTGGTTTCATTCCACGGGTGGGCATGGGCTGCACAGGGCAGGAACTGGGCCAGGGTCCTCCCTCATGGAGCTCACCCTGGTGAGAACTGAACTGGGGGCACACCCCAGTTTAGCATATGGGTCCACACAGGCCAGGGCCGGGATTCAATCCTTGAACACTGGGACTGCAAGACTAGTGCTCAACCTGCTGAACCATCCCGGCATCCCCTCTATTTGCTTTTTATTTGGCTAACACCTCACCTATGACAGGTTTACTCTATGTAAGGTGCACACACTAGAGAGAAGGGATGCTGGAGACTTGAGTCTTGGTTATAGCTTAGCACGTCAGATTTTCAGCACTTTCAATAGAAAAGGAGCTTAAGAATAGTGTCTGGCAGTGTTTGTGAAGGACCCACAACTTTTCTCCCCAGGCCAAACCCCTTTTACTTGCCATTCCCACTTCTCCAGGTCAACTGGGCATAATTAGCATAACTAATTAGCATAAGTATCCCCAGGAGGCCCTGGTTATAATTAGCATAACTGAAAAGGAATGTTCAGTTCACTTGGAAGTCAAGGCTGCATCTATGCCCCCAAGCTTCATCTCAGATGCATTTCTCAGTGATTCTTCACAACGCCCTTTCTTCACCACTTCAGGATGACCTTGTCCGGGCCCCTTGCCCTTGCTTCCTCAGATCCAATGTAGGATTATTTCTTTGAAATTACGCACACACACACACAGCCCTGATTCTCCAAATCTCTATCATTCCTTATAATCTATACTTTACGTGGAAACCAGGAGTCAGCTACTGCATCCTGTTCAGTTTCTACCACCTTTTCCTGAACATTTTCTACGCCTCTGGGACTGGGCTCCTTGACACATACTCACCCTATCATGTAACTGCCCATGCAATCCCGTGAAGTTCCTTTTTACAGACAAGGGAAAGGAGGTAAGGTAAGTTGGCCAAGACCACACAGCTATTGTGTTATTTTAGGGCATTTGAAGTCTCCTGCAGGACCCCTGGGCGAAATGCTGCACTGCTGGCTCAGATGGGCATGCGTTTGGGGCAGAGATTGGGGTTCCATGATTGTCCCTCCCACCCAAGCCAGAAGCACTGTTCATTGCTTTATTAGTATCGAATAATACATGAAGCAGGAGATTTGTGTCTAGCAGGCTCCAATCCCCACCTAGTTCCTCTTAGGTGTGCAGCCTTGGGAAAGTGATTTGAAATATCAGCCTTTGTTTCCCCATTTCTAAACTGAGGATAACAGTTATCCCACAGGGTTATTTTCAGGATTTAATAAAACACTAAGCATAAACCAATTAGTGCTGTGCTAAAATGTAGTGAATACAATAAAATAAATAAATAAATAAATAAATAAAAATAAAATAAAATGTAGTGAATGGCCTATCAAAGATGGCTACTCTCACTGTTGTTATTCCACCAACATTCTTTAAGCATTTCTCAGAACTCTCACCATTTATCACCACTCCCTTCACCTGTAGTCAGACTCCGCCTCCTCCTTCTCTCCCCTCCTCCCCGCCAGCCCCCCTGTGTCTCCCCCGAGTTACCTCCTTGCTCCACGTGGGAGCAGTGGCTCTGACCCTAACCTGGCCGCCACCACCCACCAAGACGAGCCTCCTCCCAGCAGCTGGAGCCGCAGGCCCCCCTGGGCCTCTCTTCACCGGGGAGGACGGCAGGAGGCAGAGCCATCGGGCCACCTCGCCCTCCTGTGAGCCCTCCCGTCCCGCTTCCGCGGGGCGGGCGGCGCCGGGAGGCGGGGAGCCTCTGGCCGCCCCTGCCGCACCGCTGTCTCCCTCGCAGGCGGCTCGGTGGCGCTCAGGCTGGAGCAGCCGAGCTCGGTGGTGGCGCGAACGAGCGGCTCCGTCACCCTGCGGTGTAAGGTCTCCGCCCGGGTCAGCTACGTCCATTGGTACCGCCACCAGGTGGGCAAGGCCCCCGAGAGGCCCCTCTTTATGGCCCTGTTCAAGTCGATGTGCGCTGGGATTCGGTTCTGAAAGCGGGTTAAATCGCAGCCATGGAGGCCAAGGAGGGCACCTGCTGTCCTCTGTCGGTGCTGCGGCTCGAGCAGGGCGACGCGGGCGTGCACCCTGCGCCGCCTGGAGCGCGCACAGCTCCGCGCCAACAGCCGACTCCCGGCCCCTCCAGGCCTGGCAGCCTTCCCGCCGTGGGCCCTCGGGTCTCCGGGGGTCCTCTCTCAACGTCTCCCGCACACCTGGACTCCCCTTCCGCAGGTGCCCTGTGCGTAACCCGATGAGACTGGAGCTGCCAGGGCACGGGCTGGGGGAGACCCAGGGCGCTGTCTAGTCAGAAGGGACCTGTCTAATTCGACTGCTGCTCTAACGTTTCTGAGCGTTTGGGGGAGACTGTGCTGTTCAATCCAGCAGCCACTAGCTGCATGTGGCTACTGAGCGCCTGACGTGTGGCTAGTCCAATAGGGTAAGCTGAGATGCGCTGCATGTGTAAAATATAAACCATATTTTGAAGACAGTGTAAAAAAGTGAAATATCTAGCAATTTTTATATTGATTGAAGATTGAAATGATAGTTTGAATCTCTTAAACTAAATAAAAATAGTCCTAAAATTACCTTTACCTCTTTCTTCTTTCTTTCTCTCTTTCTTTCTACTTTCTTTAATGCAGCACCTAGAAACATTTTATTTCTGGCAGAAATTGGTGACCCACATTCACCTGTGTTGGACAGCACTGTTATTAACTGCCAGTTTAAGAATCTGCAAACTCCCCAGAAGAATGCACGAAGAAAAATAGTGTGCCAGTAATTTCAAGGGAGAAGGACTCTGGAGATGTGCCACAAAATGCGTGAGAGCTGAGACTGGAAATCAACTCGAGTCCAGTTTCCAAATTGTGGCCGCGCCCATTGTTATTTTGCAACTCGGAACACCCCCGCCCCCAGGAAACAATGCTGCCAACTCAGTGCCCTCATCCATCGGCGTGCCTGGCACTCAGATTCATGTTGGTAGATAGTAATACTCGTAACAGGGTGCTGCCCTCAACTCTGCTGAGACACTGGGCCCTCTGCCTTTCACTGCTCCTTGGATGCCACCCCACAATGGGAATGGGTGAGCCTCCAGCTTTTCTGGACCTCTGTTCTCTCATCTGTAAAATCAGATGCTTTAACTGCTAACATTATGTGACTATAGCTTCTGTACTAAAGCAAAATCATACAAATCAGATATCACTACATTCTTCACTTTCTTCTAAAGCCAGTCAATTTCTTAAAAAGAAAAAAAAGAAAGAAAGAAAAGAAATCTGTGTTATTGATCCCCCAGCTCCGAACAGGAAACCCATCTGCTGTTATATGTAGAGAAGAACAGGCTCTTTGAGATCTAAGCTGAATTTAAATGCTTTTTCCCTTGAAAACTGAGAAACCTAAAGGAAAGAGATATACAAGAAGCACAGGCATTGCATCTGCTTCTACAAGGGCCCCATGAGAATTAGTTATGGAGTTAAACCATTTATGAAACTAAATATGATAATGACTACAACATGCTTAACACATTTAAGGCGTTCAGGAAATGTCCATTACTTGACAACAATTGTATTTGAAAGGATGATGTTTCCTTGACATCACACCAAAAGGAAGTACTTCAATGTCCATTCATTCACTCGTTCCTTTACTCTTACATCCAGTCAGCAAACACCCGAACATAAAAAGGTAGATAAGGCACTAGTAGCTCTTGCCAGTATCTAGTAAGGGAACCATGAGTAAATAGGGCACAGCTTGGGCAAGAAGTGCAATGAGAGAGGGAAGCACAAGGTGCTTAATAGAAAGTAGTTGGAGGCCCGTCCATACCTGATTTCCTGGGTAAGGAAAACTTACTAGAGGAGACATTGCAGGCGCTGAGCCTAAAATGATGAACAGGAGTTAGGCAGAAAAAGTGAAATACGCATCAGTCCAGATAGGAAAAGGCGCAAATTAATTTGTAGAACTGGATCAGAGAATTCTAGGTAGAAAGTGGCTGACGATGAGAAAGGCAAGGAGGCCTCATAGCCTAAGAACTCAAAACTTTTCTCAGATAAAGGGTGTATGTAGCAAAGTGAAGAATTTTAGTGGGATCCTGCCTCAATCAGATCAATCCTACTGTCTTGGGGGAGTTGGGTTACAGTGGCAAGATTAGAGGCAAGGAGATGAGTGGTGTAGATAGCGGTAGAGCCCAGAAATATTTAGGAGACAGAATCCACAAGAATAGGGGTGTGGTGAATTAGAGGGGAGAATCGAGGCTTACACTCAGGTTCCTTGCTTGGACAAAGATCGCAATGTCCTTCACTGAGCTAGGAAGAAAAGACGGGTTGGGGCAGGAAATGATGTCACTCTGGGCTATGTATGAAGTCAATTTGAGCTCCTATGTCAGACATGCTTGAAGATTGTAGAGCCAACACCAGGAGATGAAGAAGGATGTTCTGCCTGGGAAAGACCTTGACTTGCACGCGAGTCATAGACTGTCCAAGGTTGCAAACGACCTTGGCTTTCCGGGAACAGTTCTTCTCCTGTATGCCTGAGGGCTCTCAAAACAAGGTCATAGATTAGATCCAAAGCACAGGAGAGAAAAAAGAAAATTATGCCTTTGCTCTTTGCTATGCATGTAAACAGCAGGTGTTAGAATTGCTCTTCTCACAATGCTGTATTTTGCTTTACTAATAAAAGACAACGACAGAGTCAGTTGGGTGCTACTTGCCCTGAGAGCAGTAGCCCTCCGACTCGTCACATTTTGCATTTATTCCTCGTGTTTCTCATCTCTGCGACCCCGTTCACAACAACAGAAGATCCCATTAGTCAGCTGGATATGTGCATATGGAGCTCAGGAGAAAGGTGCAGAATTGAGATTAATCTGTCATTTCCTCCTATTATCCCTCCTCTCACTCCTCACTGGCATGATAATAAAGCCACAGATGAGGAAGAGACCACTCAGAGTAGGTACAATGGGGAGAAACTTGAAAAACAGCAACTTTTGGTGGTTTGGAGAACAATCTGTAAAAATACCCTAGAACAGGTTAAATGTCTTGGGTTAGAGAAAGAAAAATAGACAAAAAAGAAACTTAGGTATACAGAAAGAGGAGACTATTTTACAGAAGAGAAGCTGAGGTTCAGTAGAGATAGATTGTTTGGGTAGCTGAGGGAGAGGACATAAACCTGAACTTTAAACAGAAGCAAATAAACTGAAGTGGTGTATTCAGACCTCTGGAAGTGGCTGGTTCCACTTTATCCTAGAGTGTGTGGGAAGCTGAACACATGTTAGCAGACTGACAAACCAAAGTCTCTCCAGCTGGTTGCAGAAGTTCTCTGTGGGTCCAGTGACATATGACACAGTCCCGACCACCCTCTGTTCTTTCCACCCACTCTGTCCTGACAATTCATTTGGGTTATTAGGGATTTATTTTGTGAAAGGCTATGGGAGAAAAGACAGAAGACCAAGATCTCTCCGGTTGACAGCTCACTATGGTTAGGTGCCATATTGTTACATCTTTATTACACCCAATGAACTTAGAATAATACCTTGCACATAATAGGAGCTTCATGAATACTGTTTGGGAAAATGAGTCATCTCAGAATTCTACAGGTGGCCCTCTGTACCATGTGGTCTGAGCTAAGGTAGAGGACCTTGTACTACTGTCTTCACATAGAGTGGATGTGCTAGCTGGTGGTAAGGACACCACTTCAGAATGAGGTACGAGATCCCAGTTCACCAGCACCACTGGGAAGTTTGATGTGGTTGACTTGGCCAAGACACCAGGGGTCTCAAACTTTTTAGCAGTGGTTCCAGTCTGCCCTGGAGGAGAGTTCAGTTCTTTCAGGCATGTTGTGATTATTCTAAACATTAACCCTGGCAGTCTTTGGGGCATATAAGTTGCCCTCCCCCCACCCAATGCCTTTGATAGATATTCTCTAATTCTGTAATTAAAAAAAAATTCCAAGTTTTAGCTCATTTACTCTCCTTCTTCCTTTTTTCTCCCAATGTACATGTATGGTGCAGGTCACCTAGAGCAGCCTCAACCATCCAGTACTAAAAAGCTGTCAAGAGCCTGCCTGGGATGTGCAGTATCTGGTGTAACAAGTTCTACAACATCTATGTATTGGTATCAAAAAAGACCTGGTCAAGCCATGCAGTACCTGCTGCGCATTTCAGCCAACAACAGTGTCAAAATGGAACCGGTCATTTCATTGGGCAAATTTGAGGTACACAAAATAACCCAACTTCTATGTCTACCCTCGCCATTCACAACGGCGGCAAACAAGACCCGGTTACTTACTATGGTGCCTTCTGAAAGGTGCGCAGCGGCAGAAATCAGAGCCCTGTCACTCAGTAAATGTTCACTGATTCTTCATTCGCTACTACGAACTGGGAAACCAGTTACCAGCTGTATTCTTTGATACAGTTTTCATGTGGGTAACTTTATGTGGAATTTCAATTTTTTTTTTTTCTAATAACAAGCTCTCAATAAATATGTATGAATAATCAGCCTCATCTTTTCTGTGATGTCCTTTCATCCCAACAGGCTCTCTTTCCCCTGGCACCATGTTTACTCACCTGAGTCAACCCCCACTTAATGAGTCTATTTTATTTTCTGCCAAGATGTAGACACTGAATTATTTCTGTGACTTGTTTTGTACTAGCTAATTTTCATTACAGGGGATGCCAGGGTGGCTCAGGGGGTTGAGCGGGTTGAGCACTCCATTGCAGCCCCACGCAGTTCAAATCCATCTTGTTTAAGGGTCAATTGAGAGAAACATAATTCAAAATATTTTTTTATTGTTTTCCACAGATTATATATATATATATATATATATATATATATATATATAGAGAGAGAGAGAGAGAGAGAGAGAGAGAGAGAGAGAGAGAAATTGAGAGAAGGGGGAGGGCCCAGAGCAGTCTCCATAGTTGCACATCATCGGTTTTCTACCTGGTTTCATTTTACAGGTGGGTGTGGGCTGCACTGGGCAGGAACTGGGCCAGGGTCCTCCCTTATGGAGCTCACCCCAGTGAGAACTGAACTGGGGGCACACCCCAGTTTAGCATATGGGTCCACACAGGCCAGGGCCGGGATTCAATCCTTGAACCCTGGGACTGCAAAAATGCTAAAAAATTAGAAACGTATTTAAAAAAAAATTCTCAAATTATTATCAAGGGCAGGCTGCGGTTAAGACAACTCTGTGGATTAGATCCACAGACTCTTATTGTTCCATTTACTGTAAAGGAAGTTTCACAACTATATGCTCTTAGTGAACAATGGCAAACTGCAACTGCTGATTTTTTAGGGATTATTCATAATCATTATCCTAAGGATAAACGAATCCTGGCCCCAGCCTGTATGGACCCATATGCTGAACTGAGGTGTGGCCCCAGTTCCGTTCTCATCCAGGTGAGCTTCCCAAGTGAGAGGCCCCAGGTTTGGTTCCCACCCCAGGAGTGCCTCCCATGGGGGAGGCCCCCAGCCTGGTTCCTGCCCTGCACAGTCCCACCCCCACCTGTGGAATAAAACTATATAGATAACTAATGATATACAAATATGGAGACTGCTCTGGGCCTTCCCCCTTCCATCTCTCTGTTAAAAAAAAAAAAAAAATTAAGGGAAGCCGGGATGGCTCAGTGGGTTAAGCACTCACTTTGAAGCCCTGGAGACCAAGGATTGAATCCCGGCCCCAGACCATATGAACTCATATGCTGGACTGGGGTATGCTTCAGTTAAAAAAAACAAAACCAAACAACTAAAACAAAAAAATTTTTTTTGGCATTACAGTTGTTTTTTTTCCTGATCCTTTTGGGGGGCAAGGGACGGGGGGATGGTTATTAGATTAAATGCTACTCATTTTTCTACAGATTAAAATGTAACAAAACAGCATGATCTAACCACAGGCCAGGTAGACTGAAATGATAATATATCCAATGCTTGTCCTGTAATGGGGATATTTGATTTTGCACCAAACTTATAAACAATGCTACTTACTTAGTTCAAATCAAATATTTGGATTGGAGTTTGATGAGTAGAAGTTATTTTCTGGCTTAGGATTCTACTCTTTTAACTGTAAATGTTTGCTTGACTACTCTGAGCCAGGCATTGTGCACAAAAATTACAAATTTCACCTGCTCTGCCAAGGCTGTAGGTCGCATCTGTAAAACCCTTTCCTGTTATCAGGCTGCTGTTAACTGGTGAAATGATAGTCCCCAAATTAAATACATCTCATGGTTATAAGTTTTTCATGAATTCTGGTTACATATAGCTCAACTCATGGTTCACAATTTGTTATTGTTGTTGCTTTTTCATGACAAAAAATATGATCTTTGTTTTCTTCAAATGCAATCTTATGTAGAGCAGATATTAATAAAAGTGATTGCGCTGGTACAGAATGTTGAGGGATAAATGATTCTTATGTTTGTTTTTTCAAATAATTCCTATACTTTCTGATTCTTTAATAGTTCAACAATTATCTGGCTGCATATGTGGTAATAGCAAAGTGGTTAAGACCTAGGCCTTGTGTATCAAAAAGACCCAGGCTCACCTGGGTTCCAACACTAATTATGTAACAAGGTCAGTATCTTCTCTAGCCCAGTTCCTCCCTGTAAAACGAAGGTCTTAGTTACCTCACGGGAGGTTGTAAAGATTCTTGGGATGATGCATAATAAGGGTTTGGCTCAGTGCTTGGCATATTGTGAGAGCTCAGTAAATGGTAGCTAATAAAAAACAAAGCAAGGGATACCGGATGGCTCAGTGGGTTGAGCACTCACTTTGCAGCCCCGAGGTCAAAGGATCAAATCCCAGCCCTGGCCCATGTGGGTCCATATGCTGAGCTAGGATGTGCCCCCAGTTCACTTCTTGCCAGGGCCCATGTGGGAGGCCCCTGGCCCAGTTCCTGCCCTGCACAGCCCTGTACCCACCTGTGGAGTGAAACTATATCAAAAACTAATGATACACAACTATGGAAATAGCTCTGGGCCCTCCCCCTTCTCTCTGTTTCTGTCTTTCTCTCTCTGTCTAAAAAAAAACCAAACAAACAATAAAAATAAATTAAAAAAACAAAAACAAGTAGCACACATATACATACAGAAACACACACACACCTTTAACTGTCTAGGACTTAGCACCACATCTGTCATAATATGGCTCCTGTTACAATTTAGTTAAAAAGAGATTAGCTAAATATGAAGAAACTAGTCATCCAATACCAATTTAAATCTAAGTTTTCAGTCATGATTCCATCGTAACTTTAACTAACACACAGCTGGGGAGGACAATGTCCTTGTGCGTGGAACAAATACTCCAGTTGGAAAACAAGTTCATATTTGGAGTCACTCACTCCTCCTCCCCTTCTACTTATGGCTAAGGTGAGCTTCACAAAGAACACCTGGGCCACACACACCAGACCCAAAGCAGCCAGAGACAAAGCAGCCCTGACCTAAGTAAACTTTGGACAATTAAATGGTTGTTCCTATTGCTCCTTCATAGAAACACTACCATCTTGTTAGGCTATAGTATTCAATGTAGCAGGGGTTCAACTCATGTCTAGTGAAATGACATTAATATTTTGATTATTGTTGAGATGCTCATATTACCTAGTGGGTTTTGCATAGATAGGTGCTCAAAAGATCCTGGTAGTTTTGGCTCACCTTATTTTCTTTCATACTTGAAGTGGGTGAGACACAATCACTTTGAGCAATAGAAGCAACATTGTACCTGTATTATTGAATTAATACTGAATATAATCTAAAAAATCTTCAAAATTACTATTTTCATAGTGAAAATTCTAATACTATGGGAAAAGTGACGTCTGTTATACAGGACTCATCGTGTAAAAATTATTACTCAAAAAACTGGTAGACCCACTGGAAATCATGTTGTCTGTTTTGTCTTGGATTCTCTTTGTTTTCAACCCTGAGAATGGGTTCAGAGAGTCAAACTGGGGTAAAGGTGAGGCCATAACTTTGAAGTGGTCACCTCTGAACTTTGGGATCGTGGATAATTTTTTTCTGTAACTTTTGTAGTCCCTAAATCGTGTAATAGAATACTTCTATTACTTTTGAATTTTATTTTTGAAAAAAAGAATTCACATGTTCAATTATATTAAAAACATATCTGCATATTATTGAGCACTTGTGAAATTTGATGGTTAGAAAGCCTGTAATGGGCTCTGTCTTAACCACTTTTTCTCCCCACTTTTTAAAAATCAACTTTTGTTTCTTTTACAAAATAAAATCTTGTTTTCTCTCCTGATTCCCACTGATCCCATAAGCCAAACTAGAGACTATGTTGATGCTTGGGGTGCTCAGGGAGTTTAATAGGCTTGTACATCTTTTTTATATCTAAGTAGTACAGATACAAAGTATTACAGAGAGTAGCAAAAATGCTTAGTCTTCTTATTCACACTGTGCTATGACTTTCTTGCTTTCCTTATTTCTCTTTTGTCCAAATGCAGATATAGTAATGAGAATGTCACAAGCAGAATTGCACATGTTGTTGCACACAATCAAGGCACACTTGTTTGGCATTTTTATTGCCTAAGAACGTTATCCTCCACCTTTCTCAGAAGGCTGCTAGAAAATCAGTCTCAAGCAATCTTCACTTGGAGAGTGAGAAGACTTCAACTAGGACTCCATGTGTCCCTTACCTTAGGAACATAAATTTCTCATCCAAAGAACAAGAGTGGATATTGAGAGGCACAAAGTGCTGAGCCTGCTGCATGTCTTCTGTTTTCCCCTCAAGATCTTCTCTCTGTATTTCTCTACACTGCTCTGTGCCCTAGGAGGCCAACCCTTAAAGCTTATACTAAAGGTATTTTTGCTCTCTGATTTCTGTCTAATTTTGGCCAATGGAAGTTGAATTTCAAAGAAACCGTGATTGTGTCACCTGACAAAAGCATTCCTTCCTCGGGCCTTAGAATTTTCAACCTCCCGGGGAAAAAAGAAACAACTTCTTCCAGTAGATTAATTGGTACAAAAGAGAATGGCTACTTCCATGACTACATCTTGGTTCCTGGACAGAAACCTTCTGGTTATGGGAAAGATAGCACTATATTGGCCACCCAAGACCACCTGTCAGGAAGGAAACAACTGTCAGGAAGTCTCCTCCCACTTCCCAGTCTCCTACTGATGCTTCTGTTAACTGCTCCCAAACAGCAACCAGAGGATACAGAAGATCATTAACAGGATTCACGATGGTGAGACTTGTAAAACACAGAAGTTGAAGAGTCCATCTGGATGAGCAAAGAAGAAATCAAGTCAAAGAAGTGGCCTACATTGGCCCCCAAATGAGTATAGCAAGTTGGGGAGTAGGAGACAGATTTTATCTAGTTTATTTCATTTCACTTTCCACAAAGCCACCAAGATCCCATCTCTAACAGAACAGGATGTACTGCTTACTGTTCCTTCAGTAGCAAAACAGGAAGCTGGACAGTGTTGAGAGATTATCGTTAAATTCTGTACTTTTCTAGTTGATAAGTCTAATAGAGAAGAGCATGTAGATTGTTTGTAATGCTTTTGTTCTTGGGTTAAATGATGATTCTCAGGTATTTGTTGACTTATTAAGTAAATTATTAATACATAAATAGAATAAAATAGAAATCTATGATTATGCTCCTTTCTATATAAATGACTATATTGCCTTATGAATCAATACTTTGATTAATCCAATTCTGTGTTCTTGATGTTCTTTAAAATAACAAATAAGTGTTAAGTAGTGAAATAATCCCACCTTTTACTAAGTGATTGAGACTAGAGTAATGTCCACCACTTTCACAATGTCAGATAAACCTACACCTCCATAGTTGCAGTTATTCTCTCTTTCTGTAGTTCCTTAATTTACTTTCTGGCCACTTTTGAGTCAACATTTAACTGTGTCAATCACATGCTGATCATTACTATTCTGTTGTAGTTCTGTTGAATTTATTTTTTTAATTTATAAATTAAAGTTACAGAATAATTACCAAAAATCTGTACTTATAGTCTGAAAGTGGTAGAATTAGAATTATCAGTCTGTGGGTCAACATATTTCTTTGATTCTACTTTTATTTGCTTGACCAACAAAAAGCAAAGAATTACTTTATATGTACGGAGCTGAATATCCATCCATTCTCTCAAAGAGCTCAGTTCTATATGAAAATAAGTATAATTTAGTGTTATGATAAAAATATAATAATAATAGCTATTATTTATTGAATAGTATGTGCTAGGTAGGCACTATATTAAGCACTTCATATACTTTGTTATTTAATCCTTATAACAATACTGAAGGATAGCTATTATTATAATCTCAAATTTATAGACATTTTATAGATTTAATGAAAGTAAATTTCAAAGGAACCATGACTTTGTCATCTGACAAAAGCATTCCTTCCTTGGGCATTAGAATTTCAAAGCCTGTGAATCCAGGGCTCAGAAAAAAATTCAAAAATTCTTTCCATGGATTAATTGGTATAAAAGAGAATGGCTACTTCCACCTCTACCTCTTGGTTCCTGAACATAAGCCTTCCGGCTATGGGGAAGGTGGCAAATTTAAAACTTTGATAAATAAAGTGACTTGATGCTAAGAAACAAAGACAGATCTGACTTGATGATAAGAAACAAAGACAGATCTGAATCCAGATCTGTCTGATGATTAAAATCTATGTTCTTGATCCCAGAGGAATGAGCAAGACAAAATACAACAAAACGTTTTGAAGAACATATTATTGGGGGAAATATGGAATTTCACCATCCATTATGTACTTAATGTTTTATTTTTTATAGCATGAGGCTCTTTTCCCCAGAGCCACATGAGGTTATTTAAATTGACGCTGCAGTGTTTACTTGGAGACCATCTGCAAAGAATTCTCTGCAGACAATTTCATTATGCAATCAATGTTTTCTGACTCTTGGGTTCTAGGAATTTTTTTTTAATTAGGCATAACAAAAACTTTATTAGCAAAAGAAATGAAACAAGATGGAACTCCAGGATATGTTCCTTGATTATTGCCTTTGGTGCTGCATTACCCCACTCTCAGCCTGCTGGAGAGTACAGATCTATTATCCAAAGGCAGATAGAAAAGAAGGTAAAAGACTTCTAGGTGGATCATGGTGACTGAATTAAATGCTATGTCACAGTGGTTTGTTTTTTTTTATTGTTAAATTTATCAGGGTTACACTGGTTAGTAAAAATTACATAGGTTCCAGGTGTACAATTTTGCATCATCTATATATTGCATTATGTACTCTCCTTGGATAATTTTGTCATTAGCTATTAAGTAATGATGATTTACACACACACACACACACACACGATGTTTAAGATATTCAGCACCTAATCTGGTAGGGGTTCTGCCCAATCAGCACAGGTACTGGTCAGGAGAGCATGTGTGTATTGGCTGGAAGCTCAGGCCAGCTCAGAGGTCATGTATGACCTTAGATAGCACACTGGGGTGTTGCCTATCAAGGCAACAGTTCCTTATGATAATTTGGGCAAATATCAGTTCTGAGTATAAAGTCAGCATGAAAATACTGAACTGGGGGAAAACTCATTTCCAAGAAATACAAATTGGAGTTTGTGATAAACTAAGGGAATATATGGAAGCAGAGAGCATTTGGTTTTACGAAAAGGTGCATACATACATGCATCCTGTTTTGAATTCCACGACCTATTAAACCCCAGGTTGCTCAAGAAATACCCATTTTTCTAAGTCACAATTTGAGACCATCAATAGGATGGCCACATTCAGCAAGTGAAATGCGGACGTCCAGTTAAATTTGAATTTCAGAAAAACAACAACTTTAAATACAGGTATATTCCAAGTTCTGCATGGGATATACTTATGCTGAGATGCTTCGTGGCATCCTGAAACTAGCCCTTGGCCGGCGTCCGTGCCTCCCTCCAGTGCCGCTGGGGTGCGGGTCCCATGTCCTTTTCTCTTTCTAAGGAACAGACCCCCAGGTTCGGGCACCCCACATACCCACAGGCCTCTGTGTCTGAAATGGTGAGTGGGATTTTCTAGTCAGGGTAGGTGGGCTTCTCGGGCTGACACCCACCTGAGCTAAGACACAGAATGGGACAATTATTGCAACGATGCGAGTCCAAACTCCACTCCCCCCGAGGACCTCCTCATTCCTGATTTTAGAAGAAAATGTTTCAGTTTTCCCCCGTTCAGTATGACTGTCGCTGAGGGTTTGTCATATATGGCCTTTATTATGTTGAGGTATTTTCCTTCCATACCCATTTTATTAAGTGTTTTGATCAGAAATGGATGTTGTATCTTGTCGAATGCTTTTTCTGCATCAATTGATATAATCATATGGTTATTACCTTTTATTTTGTTTATGTGGTATATCACATTGATCGATTTGCAGATGTTGAATCATCCTTATGTACCTGGGATGAATCCCACTTGATCATGATGCATAATCTTTTTAATGCATTGTTATAGTCTATTTGCTAGTATTTTGTTTTGGATTTTTGTATTGGTATTCATCAGAGATATTGGTTTATAGTTTTCTTTTTTTGTGATGTCTTTGCCAGGCTTTGGTATTAGGGTCATGTTGGCCTCATAGAATAAGTTGGGAAGTAGAGCCTCTTCTTCAATTTTTTGGAAAAGTTTGAGAAGAACAGGTGTTAGGTCTTCTTTGAATGCCTGGTAAAAATCATTAGTGAGACCATCTGGTCCTGGACTCTTGCTTTTGGGAAGGTTTTGGATGATTGTTTCAATTTCCTTACTGTTGATTGGTTTGTTTAGGTTATCCAGTTCTTCCTGATTCAGTCTAGGTAGACTATATATTTCTAAAAACTTGTTCATTTCTTCTAGGTTGCAAAATTTGATGGCATATAGTCCTTCATAGTATTTTTGTATGATCCTTTGTACTTCTGTTGTGTCAGTTGTAATTTCCCCTCTTTCATTTCCAATTTGGATTATTTGTGTGTTTTCTCTTTTTCCCTTGGTGAGTCTAGCCAGGGATTTGTCAATTTTATTACTTTTTTCAAAGAACCAGCTCTGTGTTGTAGTAATTTTTTCTACTGTTTTTTAAATTCTCTATTTCATTTAGTTCTGCTTTAATTTTTATTATTTCCTCCTTCTGCTGGCTTTGGGTATTTTTTGTTCTTCTTTTTCTAGTTCGTGATGATGTGATATGTTGTTAACTCGTAATTTTTCTTGTTTCTTGAGAAAGGCCTGTAGTGATATAAATTTCCCTCTTATTAGCACATCCCTGTAATTTTGGTATGTTGTGTTTTCATTGTCATTTGATTCTATGTATTTTTTACTCTCTTCTTTTATTTCTTCTTTGATCCAGTCATTTTTTAATAACATGTTGTTTAGTCTCCACGTACATGTGGTTTTTCTGCTTTCTTTTTGTAGTTGATCTCCAATTTCAAAGCTTTGTGATCGGAGGATACACTTGGTATGATTTTGATCTTCTTAAATTTGCTAAGACTATCTTTGTGTCCCAGCATGTGGTCTATCCTTGAAAATGTTCCATGTGCACCAGAAAAGAATGTATAGTCCTGCATTTTAGGATGAAGTGTCCTGTAAATGTGAATTATGTCCATTTGCTGTAATGTATCATTTAAAGCTGATGTTTCTTTATTTATTTTCTGTTTGGACGATCTGTCCATGGCTGTCAATGGGGTGTTTAAGTCCTCTACTATAATTGTGTTTTTGTCAGTTTCTCCTTTTAGATTTATTAGTAGTTGCTTTGTAAATTTTGGTGCTTCTTGGTTGGGGGCATATATGTTAATAAGTGTAATATCTTGTTGTATTGTCTCCTTTATCATTATGAAATGTCCATTTTTGTCTCTTATTATCTTTTTGATCCTAAAGTCTGCTTTCTCAGATATAAGTATGGCTACACTTGCTTTTCTCTGGGTTCCATTTGCTTGGAGTATTTTTTTGCACCCTTTCACCTTGAATCTGTGTCTGTTGTTGTGGCTGAGGTGTGTCTCTTGTAGACAGCAAAAGGTTGGTTTTTGTTCTTTAATCCAGTTTGCTACTCTGTATCTTTTTTTTTTTTTAAGAATTATTTTATTGATTTTTGACAGAGAGAAACAGAGACAGAGAAAGACAGAGATAAGAGGGAAGGCCCAGAGCAGTCTCCATAGTTGACATTAGTTTTCCATATAGTTTCAC
The DNA here is from genome assembly GCA_004027555.1 of Craseonycteris thonglongyai. Classification (NCBI taxonomy): domain Eukaryota; kingdom Metazoa; phylum Chordata; class Mammalia; order Chiroptera; family Craseonycteridae; genus Craseonycteris; species Craseonycteris thonglongyai. The sequence continues at coordinate 20,066 of PVKE010008404.1, read as the reverse complement.
TCCACAGGTGGGCACAGTGCTGCGCAGGGCAGGAACTGGGCCGGGAGCCTCCCACATAGGTCCCGGCAAGAACTGAACTGGGGGCACACCCCAGTTCAGCATGTGGGTTCGCATGGGCCGGGGCCAGGATTCAATCCTCGGTCCTCGAGGCTTCAAAGCGAGCACTTTACCCGCTGAGCCGTTCCAGCTTTCCCTACTCTGTATCTTTTTATCGGTGAGTTCAGTCCATTTACATTTAGGGTGATGATAGATATGAGGATTTCCTATAGCCATTTTATCTTTTGTTTTCTGGTAGCTCTTTTCTTTGATTGCTTCTTTGCTTTTTTCTTCCCATTGATTATTTTCATTTGATGGTGTTTATGACTGTTTTTTTCTGTATTCTCGTCTTTTGTTTTTATGTGTTCCATTTCTAAGTTATTTTTCAGTGGTTACCATGAACTTTATATAAAAGAAAGTTTCATATATGTAGTGGTTTCTTTTCTTAAGGATGTTTCTTATCTCCAGTCTCTTTGGAAGCTTAAGTCTTTACTTCCTTCCCTTTTTATATTTTTGTTGTTCCAGTTTATCCCTATTTACTTTTACTTTTTGTTTCAGGTCCAATTACTGCCTTCAGTATTTCTTGAAATGCTAGCTTTGTGCTGGAGAATTCCTTCAGGTTTTTCTATGTCTGTGAAAGTCTTTATTCCTCCTTCAGATCTAAGGGATAACTTTGCTGGGTATAGGATTCTTGGCTGGTAATTTTTCTCCTTTAATATTTTAAATACTTTGTTACATTCCCTTCTGGCTTGTAGAGTTTTTGTTGAGAAATCTGATGAGAGTCTATTGGGCTTTCCTTTATGGGTTATGGTGTTCTTTGTTCTGGCTGCCTTGAGGATTCTTTCTTTGTCTTTGACCTTTGACATCTTCAATATAATGTGCCTTGGAGAGGATCTGTTAGGATTTAAGTAGCTAGGGATCCTGTTTCCTTCTTAGATTTGAGGTTCTAGTTCTTGCCATAGATTTGGGAAGTTCTCATCTACTATTTGTCTGAGTAGAGTCTCTGTGCCCATCTCGTCCTCTGTTCCCTCTGGAATACCTATTATTCTTATATTATTTTTTCTAATGGAGTCAGATAGTTCTTGTATATATATTTCATTTCTTTTAGCTTTTAGGTTTCTCTCTTCTTCCTTCTGTGACATTTCCAAATTTTTGTCTTCAATTTTCACTAAGTGTTTTCTCCATGTGTTCAGCTCTGCTTCCTATGCTAGCTATTTCATTTTTCATTTCTTTTATTGTGTTATCTCCAATTTCTATTTGCATCTTTTTCATAGATTCCATTTTCTTTCTGAGATTACTTAATTCCTTCTCTGTGCTCCGCCAGTTTTCTATGATCTCTTTGAATATTTTCATAATTGCAACCTTGAATTCTCTGTCATTTAGCTCATACAATTCTATTATCTTCAAGTTCCTCTTCTGGAGATTTTTCTCTTTCTTTCTGAGTTCCTTTGTTCAAATGGGTATTCATCACTACTGGAGCATTTCGTTTCCTGGACATGAGGACTTTTCCCTTGGTATATGTGAAGGTATCCTTCTTTTATTTACTAGCTGGTGTTAGTGTCTTATAATATTTCCTCTTATTTATTTTGTTTTCTCACAGTGGGAGACTTCCTAGGAGATGGGCTTCTCTTTGATTCAGTTGCCCTGGTCTCTGTATGCCTCCTCTTTGGGAAGGTATGGTCGGCGATGGTATTCTATGCCTCTGAGATCCCACTTCTGTCAGAAGCTGCCTTAGATCCCTCTGCTGGCTTCAGCAGGACAGGTGGAGGTGGGGCTTGTTCGGAAAGTCGCAGGTTTGTTTGTGTTACAGGGTAATAGTGGCTTCCCTCCGCTGGCTTCAGCAGGAAGAGTGAGGGCAGGGTTTGATGGAAAAGGCGCAGTTCTGTTTGTGTTACAGGGTAATTAATGGTGGCGTCCCTCTGCTGGCTTCAGTGGGAAGAACGGGGGCAGGGTTTGTTGGGAGTGGTGCAGTTCTGATTGTGTCACAGGGTAATGACGGCTTCCTGGCAGCCGCTCACTGAAGGTAGGCCATGGGCGAGGCCTGCAGGGTGAGCCCTGGGAGACAGCAACGGGATGTAGCCAGGCTCTGTGTCCAAGGCCACACAGTGCTCCAGTTGGGGCCTTGCCTCACTGAGGGCCACTCTGCACCATAGCCGCCAACACACGCTCGATGTCGGCTCTCCAGCCACTGGAACACCCGCCTCCATCTCCAGTTGCCGGCCTCACGCCCCGCAGGTCCCCAGCTCCAGCTGCCTGACTCAAGCGCCAGCAGCCAGTCTTCACTCTGGTCCCCCGCACTGATCTCCGGCTACTGCTGGCACCTCGCTCTGACCTCCTGCCCCGCACTCTGGCTGCCCTCCTTGCGCTCCGGCTGCTCCCCCTGCTCCCCCTGCACTCCCACCCGGGCCTCTCACCACCGTCAGCTGCGCCCGCCTCCCGTCCACCCCGCGCTCTGGCATCTACGCCTCCGCCTCTGTCCATTCCAGGCCTCCAACCCGCCCAGAGTCATTCTGCTCCTGGACCCGCGCCCCCAGCTCCCACCTCCGTCAGTCTCTCTTCTGCTGGACTCGGGTCAGCCTCTGGGTCGGTCACTGGGTGGGTCTCCAGGTTGCATTCACAGCTTGTGTCCACACGGCTCCCTTTCTTTCTCTCTCATTCACCTCCATTTCTCCAGCTTTAGGAATTTTCTTGGGTCTCTCAGCTGAGGCTGTGCGCTACTTAGGGATTCTCTGGTTGGATTTTAGTTGTTTAAATTGTTGTCTTTCCAGTAGAGGTTTCAAGAGCTCCTCTCACACCACCATCTTGATGACATCCAAATTAATCTTGATGAAATAATAAAAATAAAAAACAATCTTTCTAAAAGTTTCTAATAGCTAATGAGATAAGGTGTGAATAACTTATACATTAGTAAATGTATGGCTTATTTTGTGTCATACAGTTATGGGAAAAGCTCCCATATGTTGCTGGCCAATTAACGACCTGGGAGGAGACTGATCTGAGCACCAGGCCCCGAGCTAGTACTCTGGGAGGCTCCCTCCTCCTCCTAGTTCAGGTTCCCTATCTCCTCCTCAGCCTCCTCTTGAGCACACAGTCAGGGCTGACAAGATGCTATGGCTACAAATATTCATCTGCTCTTCACTCTGGGAATGTGAATTTACTCCCTGATTTCCCAGATTCATTGAGGGATTAAAAAAACAAACAAACAACCTAATGTTTTCTTTCTTACTTTTTATTTTTGTTTAAACTGCTATTTTTCTATTTATGTTGGAATTGGATAGATAAAATTGAAGCAACAAAAAATATTTACTTCAATAGCAGGAAGAAAGCATACTTTTCCACTGTAGGGTATTCAGATATAACGTTTTATACAGACACAGGTACTAACAAATACCAGATCAGGCTTTTGAAAACCATGTATTTACTTTAAAGAAAAAGAACCAGAAAACCCTTGTTCAAGGTTATTTTCAGGCCAAGAACTGCAACCACCAGAAAATTAAATTGTCTTTGCTCCCCTTTGGTTCTTAATCTAAATTTCACAGAAGACATGATGATCTAATATAATCACTCCTAGTAGACTACGGTATCAGTGGAGCAAAAATAATAAGCACACACAGCCCTTATCATGACTGTGACCACATCCTTCCCAACATGAAGCAACCTCGATCTTGAGTCCAGACCTCAGGCATGGCTAGGCCTCAGCCTCAGCCTCAGCCTCCAGCTCAGGCTGCAGCACTTCCTGTGCATCTGAGGTTGATGCCTCCGCATCAGAGGAAAGAGGAAAGGGAGTCTGGCGGCTATCAAATGTACTCTGACAGATGCCAGTAATTGTGCCCCAAATGTCTGGTTTGACATTATTTCCAATTGACTTGGGTTCTGATTTAGAGATTATGTCGTGTAAAATGCTTGATTATCTCAGAGAAAGGCAAGGTCCATTCTTTTACTTCCCAGAGACTTTTTGTAATTGTGAAAAGTTCAGCCTGAAGATGCTGGCAATGAACAAAATGGAATTTATATTGATTTTGCTCCCACAGCTGTCAGATAATGTGCTAGAGTCCAATGTGTTCAGAAGCTCATGTGATCATGAAAACTCTGCGATAAGCCTGTTTCATGGAAGCAAGAATTGATGCTTAGAGGGGAACTGCAATCTGTCCAAAGTTTTTATTGTTTCAATTGTATTATTAGGCCACTTTCAATGTTTTTAGTGTTTATTAACTTTATAAGAATATACTATGGCATTTGTGGGCAAATGTGGGTTGTCCCAAACTTGCTTCCCAGCTCAGTAGAGCCTGGTTGAAACAGAATGAGCAGCCACTCAAGAAGCCAGGGCTAAGGGGTTTCCTTGGAAGCATATCAGGAACAGTTCCCTTCCTGGACAATCTGAATCTTTCCCCTTAATGGAGGGAAACAGGCTAAGAAAATCATATATCTTCTCTGTTTTCTGAACTTGCTTTAGCAGGAAATATCATGGGTGGTGTACATGGAAAAGGCTCAAAACTCCATAGCCTGGACTTGTGTACACAATCAAAACGTTCAAAGAGGATTCTGTTTTGGAATTTGTAGCCAGAATATTTTTATTCTTCCACATATGTCTGGTCATCTATAGTTCTTCAATTAAGAATAAACTATGAGGGATGCCAGGAGAACTCAGCGGTTGAGCACTTGTCTCCCAATAGCAAGGTTCAATTCCCAGCCACAGCCCATGCAAACCCATATTCTGAACTGTGACACAACTGATGAACACTGGGATGGCGGCAAAGTTTCTTGTGCCTCATGCAGGAGGCCCCCAGTTCAGTTCTTGCCCTGCGCAGCCCCACATCCACCTGTGTGAAACGAAACAATGTCAAACTAATGATGTACAAACTATGGAGACTATTCTGCACCCCCCTCCCCTTCTCTCTTATCCCAGAGAGTATAGAAGCTTTAACAGAAACCCGAAGTAGATGGAGGGAGAATCTGAGAACACCTGGCTGATGCCATGCTCCCCATTGTGGCCACGGCAGGTAGAACAATGAACAGTGGAAGCATTTGCAGAGACAAGCCCAAACCAGCACAGCTACTCTCCACAGGCTGCATATGCATGAGACCCAAGTGCCTCCCAGGGTCTCTAAGAGGGTAAGAAGTGCTGAGAGAACCAGGGCACACAGAGCCTGGGATTTGGATGAGAAACTGCAGGGTGGAAACTTTGCACCCAAAAGGCATGTTGTAGTGTCAGTAGTAGTGGGTTCAGGCCTGGTTGTTGCACCAGCCTGATCAGAGGAAGAGGCCAGATCACAAAGACAAGCAGGAAGAAGAACGAGACGTCAGGGAGGACAAGGAGGGTGGCAGGAGGATGACTCGGAGCACACACTTCTCGTGTATTTAGTGACACCATCCTAGCCCGGGAAAGAGAGAAACACAGAAAACACAGACCGAATTAAACTAAAAGAGACTGTTCTAAACTGGAGGAAACTGTTTCATATATAGATGAAATATAGCATCTAGAGTCAGACCCTGGGGTGTCACTTACTCCTGTCAGGCCTTGGACAAGACGCCCTCACTGTCAAGGCCTCCATTTTTTCATCTGAAAAAGTGGTAACAATACTAAGAGCACCACTTTAATAGGTTTTCTGAAGATTAAATGAGATAATGGGACCAAAATATTTGTAGCCCAGTGTCTGCCACACAGAATGTCTTCAATTGTCATGAGCTATTAATATTATAAGTAAATATTTAAAATAAAAATGACTATTTCCTAAAAATGGTTAAAATAATAAGTTTACTTCCTTGTTTGACACAATAAAGAAAAACATTCTTTTTACAGAAACATTTCAAAAGTGGCTACATTTATCTTTCTTTTTGTCTCATAGCATCTAAAACCATGTCCTATTGTTTAGGAGGATTCCGACCTTATGGGTCTTGGTGAAAGAATGAACTCATCTCCCACTACAGAAAGAAAAATGCCAGATTCTTTTTCTCAGACTTCCTTGCAGATAAAATCAGATAGATAGTGTGGGCTCTACCAATTAGACACACTCCCACATCTGCCCCCCACACCCATACCCATGTACACACACACACCCATGTACACATATAAATGCTGGAGTTGCAGCCTCTGGGAGAAATTGTCTGACAGTGATGGAGGTGCTTAGAACCTGGTTCTGGGGTGTCTATGGCTGCCCAAGCAGTGGCAGCATGCAGTCCCTGAGCAAAGAGCTTGAAGCAGCACAGGCCCAGGCTGCCGTATCAGTGCTCCTCCTAGTCCTTCTCATTCCCAGGATGCACCGCCATGCAGGGGAAGAGTGAGTCCTTCTAGTTGCGGGCCACAGGTCTTCTGGTATAACTCCCTCTTTCTCCTTAACATTCAACTTCCCAGTGCCAACCATCTCAGAACTATTATTAACTGGACAAGAGGGAAAATAGGGCAGCTGCCTCAGGAGAAAAATCCAGCCATCTGAGACAGATTCTTTCTCTCTTTTCTCCATGTAAAAAATCAAGGTTGTCTGAGTTCACATCTGCTCTACACAGTCTGTGACATGGCTGGATGTAAGTTTCAGGGACCACCTCTGTCCAGGAGCTCTAATACACACAAAGATTTCAGAGGCAACCATCTGAGAACAATAAAACACAAGCTCAGCTGAAGAAAAGCCAGAGGAAACAAAGCTCTCTAAATGTGGGAAAATGAAATATTAGTATGCGACTGATTTTTCAGACTACTACTTCAACGTGACCACCAAAGCATTCTAATAATGAAAGTTGGGGGAAAATGAAAAGTATAGGGTAGTTAATTTTTCTGAAAACGATAGTAATAGCAATACTATCTAATAGTTACTGACTTATATGTCAGAAACTATACTGGATACTTTTAGTTATTTAATCTGTATGACTTTTAAGATAGGTATTATTATTACATACATTTTCAGGTGAGGAATCTGAGGTATAATAAGATTAAGAAATTTGCACGTACTCAGGCAGCTTGAACTGTGAATAGCTGCAGACATTAAAAAAATACTTCAACTAGGGACGCCTGGATAGCTCAGTATTTGAGCTCTTTCCTTGCAATCTCGAGGTCTTGGGTTCAATTCCTGGCCCTCGCCTGTTCAAACCCATATGCTGAACTGTGGTGCAACTCGTAACAGCTGAGATGGCTCAGTGGTGATGGTTCTCGCCTCCCATGCAGGAGGCCCCTGGTTTGGTTCCTACCCTATGCATGACCCCACATCTACCTGTGTGGAATGAAACTATGTCACAACTAATGATGTACAACTATGGAGACTACTCTGGTCCCTCCCCCTTCTCTCTTTTTCAGATCTCTCTCTCCCTCTCTCTCCTCTCAAACAATAAATCTTTTTTTTTTAATGCTTCAAAAAAAGCTGACTCTGGGTGGTGAACACATCATGTAACACATAGACAAAGTACTATAGAGTTGTATACCTGGAACCTATGTAATTTTTACTAACCAATGTAACACTAACAATTTAATTTTAAAAAGTGCTTCAACGACATGGGGAGAATACAGAACCCTATACATATTTCACATGTAGCTTAAAATATATTTATGATCCTCAAAATCATATTGATATCCATATGTACATGTATATTTATGGTCCTCAAAATCACATTGATATCCATATGTGTATGTAAAGAAGAAATATAGAAGGTAATGCACAATATTGATTATGGTTGTTGGTCTTAATCATAGGATTGAGCATTTTTTTCTTCTCATTTTTACCCTGTTTCTCTGAGTTTCTTAGATGAGCATCTTTACCAGTATGTCCCAAGGTGCCTCCATGGCCCCCTCACATTCATGCCAAAGAGCCCTGTGGAAAGCACCCTGTGGAGAACTGCAGGTAAGCATGAGGCCCACAGGAGAGAGTAATGTCAGGACGGCATCAGCATTAAAAGCCTAAGATTCTGCCTGACCCACCACTTCCTGCCCTTCCCCCAATTTAGGCCATGCCCACTTGCCACTGACTTGAGGGGTCCTATCAACAGGTCTCTCCTTTCCTGCCTTGTCTTTGAGGGCACAGTCTGTCCACAGGATGTCATTGCTGGAAGCACTCACCTTCTTGACCCTCTGGACTTGTGAGTTACACTCCCTGACCATTTCAGTCTAGATGAGTGAGCAAAGAAATTCTTTAATGTTTCTTATACTATCAGAAGTTCATTGGAAAATCTCTTGTTTTTCATACAGCTGGACTTGGGCTACCAAAAATGGAGCAGTCCCAGATATCCATTTCCAAAGAAGTAAAGAAAAATATTGACATATATTGCAAGGTATCAAGTACAACTTTTGTAAGTGACTTCATTCACTGGTACCAGCAGAAACCGAATCAAGCTTTGGAGCATCTGATTTATGTGAGCTCCACAAAAATTTCAGTTCAAAGTCACACAGCTGGGAAGTACAACAAAGTTAAGGCAAGAAAGAGTTCTCAAACTTCCACTTCAATCCTTACTATAAATTTCATAGAAAAAGAAGATGTGGCCGTTTACTACTGTGCTAGGTGGTACCTCCCACAATACTAGAATTGTCAAAACAACCTGCTCAAGATCCCCTCCCTGGATTTGTGCCCACCACATCCTTCCCAACAGTGGCAACCACAATGAGTCCCCCAGCTGGGCTCTTGGCCTCAGCCTCACATTGTCTGCAGCACTTCCTGAGCTTTCCAGGAAGCCATGTTGGGTTATGTTTGCACGTTAGCTTCCAGCTGGTCCCAGTAATTGTGCTTTTAAGCTTTATTTGACACTATATCCCAATGAATTAGTCATCTGGGGACTGAGAGAACGCAGGCTGTATCGCTGTCCATCATCTTTCCATCCAAGGACTTTCAGTAAGTGGCCAAGGTTTAAGGCTGTGAGCGGGAATTGCTAGAGCCATTATTATCATATATGATCGAGACAACCCCTCAGCAATATAACCATTATTGTTCCAGTTTACAATTAAAGAAATTAAGCTTAGATCACTTAGGTTTGATGATAGGCTAAAGACAAGAAGTTCATGCTTTTTGAACGGACTGTGACATCACATTGAAAAGTTTAAGGATTGCAATTATTTAAGTAAACACTAGGGCATCTGGAGTAAATTAGGAATGAAGCAATGCCATTTTCTCTGGGAGGTGTGGGGAAAATGGTTCTGCCAACATGATGTCTTTAGAACAGAGCTCTGAATTCACTGGGGCCATTAGGTGAGCCTTCCATTCAGGTAACCTTTGATACTGCCTGTGAAATGAGAGAGAGAACCTACCAAGACCAGAAGATCTAATATTGTGTGTGTGTGTCTAACAGTCATGTGTATATGTAAATTCTCTATTAACAATCTCAATTCTTTGAATATATTAGCTTCTTTAATGCATACTACCTATAAAGACTGTTCTATTATCATCAAGAATATTTGACTCATGGGGTAAGTGAATTACTAAGTGGTTCAGTCACTTGTCCAAGTCACACAGTTGTGATATGGCTAATTGGCAGAATAGGGTAGGGACCCAGAGAATCTGGTTCCTCTTGACTGTTATACTAAAGCACTAATTGCAGAACAAAAGGAAGAATTCATTGTTCCCAGCCCCATATAGGAAACAGAATTAAGTATTTTGAGATACTCCATTAACTGACACAAATTATTACTGTGTGCTGAAGCATGTACCCAAGATTTGAGTGATTATCTTCACAGAATAAATAAATACCAATACATTATCGATTGACTTTTCAATATAAAACAATAAAAATATTCTTATTATCTAATGTAGTATCTGCAAGCTTCTTATAAGAATATAGAAATCTCCTTGCAACTTTCTTTTTTTTTTTTTATATATTTTTTATAGAGAGTAATTATTTTATCTTCAGTGCATATTTATTTTTATTTTACTTTTGACAGATAGAGAGAGAGACAGAGACAGAGACAGTTAGAGAACCGAACTGTGGGAACTCCCCAGTTCAGCATGTGGGTCCGCCTGGGCCGGAGCCGGGATTCGATCCTCGGTCCTCGGGGCTTCAAAGTGAGCGCTCAACCCGCTGAGCCGTCCCGGCTTTCCCCGCAACTTTCTTATACATACTCTTTACCTTAACTAAAAATTCTCCAAATAACAACAGATCCATTCTCTCTAGTCTCTATTTCAAGGATCCACATATTATTGTTTGATTTTGAGATGTATTGAAATTTAAAGAAAAGGATGTGCAGGCCAGGCAGACACAAGAGATGTAATTACACATATGATCCCTTTTTCTGCCACCTCTTGTGAGCTCATTTTTGTTTGACTTACACCCTGACCTACATTGTTGATGACCATGTCAGTTTCTTAGTGGGGGGATCACTGTCTTCTTAAGCCTCAACAAAACCTTCCTCCTATATGTCTTATGCAAGCAAATTAGAGACTGACCAGACCTGGGTGAAACACACCAAATGTGAGAAAATGAGAACTTTTCCAAAAGTAATGCATGGAAAGTGGATAAAGCCTCTCAAAATACCTTTGCCAAATTCTTTGCATGTATTTTCTTATGTAATGTACAGAAGAGCAGTGTACCTTAGTAATATAGGTACACCGCCTTCAGAGGAACAGATGTCAGAAGATAAAAGTTGTATCAGCTTTTCACTATGATTCTTAGGGGAAAAAAGTGAACAAGTCAATGATGAACAAAGGGAAAGAGACAAATAACTTATGTTGCATTCAAATGATAGAATATTATGAAGCTATTAATATTGCTTTTTTATGACATACTAATAATGAAGTAGTTTACATTCAAATCTCAAAGATACATGAAATACTAATGAGTATAAATCAAATCTTAAATACATAAATATCTATATTGTTGAAAGAAACAAAATGAAAGGAAATAGTTGAGTTTTAAGCTAAGGTTTTGTTTTTGTTTTTGTTTTTGTTTTTGTTTTCCTTTTTTTTTCCTGATAGGTTGGATGGCTTATTTTCTTCTTCATACTTTTATTGAATTTATATATTTTCAAAAGAAGGACTACAAAATTTTTTACAATTAAAGTATTATTTAACAAGTTAATTTTCTCTTATTTTTCAATAATAAAAATATAAAACTTGAAAACATCATTAAGTACTTATTATGTGCCAGGCATTATTATTTGAACTTTATGTTTATTATCACTTTCAGTGTGATAATGTAACTTTCTTAAGTATCTAAAAGACATTTAATTAGGCAATTATAGATGTAGAAACTATGACAGAGACCAATTAAATAATTCAGCCAATGTCAGAAGAGGGTGAGTAGGTAGTATATATAAGAGGTTGCTTATTTAATAGGTCATGAATAATGATATTCATATAAACTTTTTAAGGACCAGCTATATTTTCAAAATATAAAGTTAAATAAATTATAAAACTGTAATAGTAAAATTTAAAATAAATAATAAAATACTTTAAAAAATATTTTAAAAATGTGTAATAATCTAAGCAAATGTATTACTATTTATAAAGATGTGGAAAAAACACTTAAAAGTAAATGATGAAGAGGATGCCAGGATAACTCAGCAGGTTGAGTGCTTGCCCTGCAACTATAAGGTCCAGGGATTGAATATCGGCCCTGGCCCACGCAAATCCATATACTGAACTGCAGCGCAACTGGCAACAGCCAGGATGGTAGAGAAGGTTCTCATCTCCCATGCGGAAGGCCCCTGGTTTGGTTCACACCCCATGCAACCCCACATCCACCTGTGTGGAATGAAACTATGTCACAATTAACGATGTACAACTATGAAGACTATTCTGGGTTCTCTCTCCCTCTCAAGACTTTCTCTCAAACAATAAAATAAATCTTTTAAAATAAAAGTAAATGATGAAGGCTTTATTTTTATTATTTCATAATATATTTACTCAGATTTTTTTCGATGAGTATCTGTTACTTATCCAAGCTCCCACATGTACCAGCTTTGTGACTTGGGATGAGTTACATTTACCATACTGTTTTTATGTATCTAAGGCAGATAATAATACCACTAAATCTGAAAATTAAGAAGTAGAAATGAAATAATAGAAGAAAATATTTAGAACAATAATAGCAAATTCTCAATTAATATTAGGTATAATACTAATTTTAAAGATTTATTATTACATATAAAAATAGTCATTAATCAAAAGCATCCCACATAGTGTTTGTGAGATAGTTCCAAGGTCCAGGGTGAGCAAAAGTCCACCCCATTCTTACAGGTTGCTCTGTCTGATATTCCTTCATGAAATTTTAGTCCCACCTTCTCTTAAGGGCTACCTAGATTATAAGAGAAATTTTATTTTTCAGAGTTATAATCTGTATGGTGACATCCCAATTAATTATCAAATAAAAGATTCCATTGTATTTCAAATAATAATGCCTATGACTTTTATTTTAATTTTTTTATTTGTATTCTTTGAGAAAAGGTAAAATAGAGAGAGAGAGAAGGGGGGAGGGCCCAGAGCAGTCTCCATAGTTGTACATCATTAGTTGTGACATGATTTCTTTCCACACAGGTGGACGTGAGGTTACATGGGGTGGTAACTAAATGAGGGGCCTCCTGCATGGGAGGCAAGAACCTTTACCGCCAAGCCATCTCAGTGGTTACCAGTTGTGCCATAGTTCAGCATTTGGGGTTGCATGGGCCAGGCTGAGAATTGAACCCCAGACTTCGTGATTAACAATGCAAGCACTCAACTACTGAGCTATCCCTGATTCCCAAAATGCCTATGACTTTTAACATGAGGTATGTATGAGTAATGTCAACTTGAAAGTTTGGTTTGTTTTTTTTAATTTCAATTGTATAATAAAATGCTGTCAGCGTTTTAGGCTTCTGAGCCCTGAATCCAAACAAATTAACAAAGAGACCAAATTTAATTTTATGACAGAGAATTTATACATTCACATCTCTGGAGCAATATTTCTATATTGTGGAAATTAAGGAGGAAATTGGTAAGTTTGAAATTAAATTAGGTTAACTCCAGAATTACCCCCACCACACAGACACAATCCTATCCAGATTGTGCACCCTATTCCTCTGTCAATTCAGGAGTAGTGGGTCATCAGAACCTCCCAAACTGCCCAGCTCTGCAGGGGCCTTGAAAACCCCCCCATAGAACCACTGACCCACAGCTTCCTCTTCTCATACCCTACTGCCACTGACCTGGACAGTCCAGGGCACTCACTTTCCTGCCTTCTTCTTGGTAACACAGTATGGAGGACAGCAAGATATCACTGCTAGAAACATTCATCTTTTTCTTCCTCTGGGCTTGTGAATTGCTCTTCAATTACGAGGGTGGGCTGATAAATTTTGTCTCCACTTAAATAGAAAATGAATGGAAAAAGATAATTTAATGAAATAAAACAAGAAATCTGCCTATATCACTTATTTGCAAAGTTGCTTCATTGTTTTTCTACAAAATCACCACACACTTCAATACACTTCCTCCAACACTGCTCTAGTTTTGAAATTTTCCTTTAAAAAATTGATGTTTTGTCTATGAAATTGTTTCCTCACTGAATACTTCACCTCTTCATCACAGATGACCCGCCTTACCGAGCATCTTACTGTACTCACGTCAACACACTGATCACCATAAATGGCTTGCATTTGTCTATGAAATTTTTTAAGTTTTATTTTATTGTTTTTGTGAGCGAGAGAGAGACAGAGAGAGACAGAGAGAAGGGGGAGGGCCCAGAGCAGTCTCCATAGTTGTACATCCAGTTTTCCACAAGGTTTTGTTCCACACAGGTGGACAGGAGCCACACATTGTGGGAACCAGGGTGGGGCCTCCCACATGGGAAGCACACCTCAGTTCACTGTATAGGTCCGCACAGGCTGGGGCCTAACCTGGAACTCAATCCTTGAACCCCAGGGCTGCAAAGCAAGCACTTAACCTGCTGAGTCATCCTGGCTTCCCTGTGAATTTCAATTGAAGGAACTCTTTCTGCTGTTAAGAATTCACAGCACACTATTTGAACCAAATGTCCGAACCACCTTCCATTTCGATGTGCACTGGCTGAAAAATGTGAGTATCTCTGTGTGTGCAAAGTCAAGAATGATGGAGAGAGATACCATGTGGCTATACAGAACTGGTTATATCCAAATATGTCTAATGTAACAAAAAATATTAAGTAGAGACAAAATTTATCAGCCCTTCCTAGTATTTCAACATAGATGAGAGATGAAAAAAATTCTTTATGAATTAAGGTTTTCAAGATTTTGGGGTAGATGAGGGTTTGCTGGCTCATATGGCAACTCTATTCCTAATTTTTTGAGGACTCTCTATACAGCCTTCCATAGTGGTTGCACCAATTTACATGCCCACCAGTAGTGTATGAGGGTTCCTTTTTGTCCACAGCCTCTCTAGCACTTGTTATCCCTTGTCTTGTTGATTATAGCCATTCTAACAGGTGTGAGGTGGTATCTCATTTTGGTTTTGATTTGTATTTCCCTAATTGCTAGTGATGTTGAGCATTTTTTCATACATCTACTGGCCATTTGTATGTCTTCATGGGATGTGTCTATTCAGGTCTTCTGACTTTTTTCAATTGGATCATTTGTTTTTCTGTTTTTGAGTTGTATGACTTTTTTATATATTTTAGTTATTAGCCCTTTAATTTGTAAAGATATATGTACTCCAAAGTTTATTGCAGGACTATTTATAGTGGTCAAGTAGGGGAAACAACCAAAATGTCCTTTAATAGATGACTAGATAAAGAAGTTGTGGTACATTTACACAATGGAATACTACTCAGTGATAAGAAAAGATGAAGTATAGCCATTTGTGACAGTATAGATGGGCCTTGAAATCATCATATTAAACAAAATAAGTCCGACTGAAAAAAATCAAGAACCATATTACACTTATATGTGGAATATAAAACTGAAAGTAACAAAAAACCAAAAACTCATGATTATAGTCAATAGTTTAATGGTTACCTGAGGGTAAAGGGGGAGGTAGGTGAGGGAGAAGGGGGGTGAGGGAGTAGGGAGGGGGCATCAAATATATGGTGATAAAAAGAGAACTGACTCTGGGTGATGAGCACATAATGTAATACATAGACAAGGTAATATAGAATTGTACACCTGGAACCTATGTAACTGTTACCAACCAATGTCACCCCAATAAATTTAACAATTAAAAAATTTAATAAAAATTCTTTATTGGTTTATTTTGCTATGTCGGATGTTCACAATAATTTCCATTCTTTGTCTGCAGTTGGACATGGAAGTTCAAGTTGGTGTAACCAAAGATGTTAATTTCCAGAGCAATAGAGTGTTCATATCTTATGTGATACCCACTAAAGACTAAAAATACTTGTATGCACTGGTATCAGTAAAAACTAAATCAAATTATGACACAACTGGTCCATCACTGCAAAAAAAACTTGAGCTCCAGTTCACTTAGGTGAGAAAAACAACAAATTTGATTGAGGGTAGAAAAAGTTTTCAAACGTCAACTCCAGGATCTATTATACACTTCATAGAAATAGATGTGGCCCTTGAGTACTGTGCTGAGACCCACATCACTAGAGAAGCCAAGATGCCCCAACAACAGTGTCTCCTAGGTCTCTGCCCCACCACAACCTTCCCACAGAAGCATACTCAACTCACTCCTATCGGGTTGCCAGTCTCCACCTCACCTTCTCTGTTGTACTTCTGAGTTTTCCAGATAGCTGACTTGAGTTATTCTCACACAGTAGGCCCCACTTTAAGCAGGAAGCATTTCTGACCATGATGTTTCCAAATCTTCATTTAACAATACTTTCTAATAAATCAGGTCTTGCCTGAGAAAAAGTGGAAACAGTCTCCACTTATTATATCACCATCCAGATACTTCCACTAACTCGAATGGCTCAGATAGTGAGAGAGAATCATTGTGTACCAGAACTCCTAGTACAGATACATTAACACATATAATTATCACAACAGCTCTGCAATATAATCATTATTGTCCCACTTTAGATCAAGAACTTAAAGCTTAGAGAGTTAAAGTAATTGATCCCCCCCATGCACACACACACAAAAGTCCATGTGTTTTTAACGAGACCATCAGGCTACCCTGAAGATTTAAAGATCACAGTTCTATAACAAACAGAATATTTAAGGTAAAGTTGGGATGAAGCAAAGGTCTTTTTCCTTGGGGGTTGGGGAACATGGTTCTTCACATTCGGGGCTGTGTGAGCATAATGTCATCCTCATAGAGGTCTAAGCCACTGGGACCATTAGATGAGCCCACTATATCGTGAGTACTTCTTGGTTCTGCCAGTGAAGAAGAGAATGGGCCAAGAGAAGAATAGCTAATAATTTTGTGTGTGAGTTCTCTATTAGTGTTCTAAATTCTTTGCACATATGAATTCCTTTAATCTTCACAGTAACCTATTAGGTCTCCTCTATTATTATTGTGAACCCCATTTGACTCAGAGGTAATGAGACATTATGTGTCTCAGGAACTTGTCCAAATCACACACCTGCAAGGCAGCAGAGTAGGGTTGAACCCAGGTAATTTAACTCGAGTCAGACCTCTAGATCATAAGAGGATAAAAGGTACCACTCATTGTTCCTAACTCATGGAGACAACACTAACTTTTGTTGGAACATTTGCTGACACAGCTTATTATTTGTATTGAATCATGTGGCGAGTATTGGAGTGATTAGGAGTCTTCAAAGAATATGTAAAACACCAATAAGTTGTCAATTTGATTTCCAAAATAAAAACTGTATTGTTTCATGATGTTGCCTGTGAAATAATTATGAAACAAATGAAGACTGCCCTTTAATGAATGAATGCATTCTTCTTGTATAGTACATCTTGCGTGTCTCATGGAAGAATATGGGCATCAACTTCCATCTGGACTGTACATATTCCCTTATTTACTTGATAACTTCCAAGGTTGTGGCAGCATATTTATCCCCATCATACCCTCTTCTTAGGACCCAGGTTCTATTTATCAATTCAGGGAGATCACTGAAAGAAACAAAAAAGATTCACAGGGAAGGCTGATATAGAATCAGCTGATCAGCCTTCTCCTCCTACCACTGATGCATTCAACCTTTTGTAATTAAATTCTACCCATGTAACTCCTGACCATCATATTCTCACAGTGTGGACCACAATTGATTTCTTGAACCTATATAGGGCCTTACTGGTTACCTAAATTTTAAATAGGAGCAAGGGTAGAGAGCAAGACCTGAAAGAAACACAAAGAATCTGAGGACATAAATTCTTTTCAGACAGGAATGTACAAATAAGCTTGTCAATATACCACTGCTACCTTCTTTATATGGTTGTCTTGTCTAATACTCAGAAGAGCCTCCTAGAGCAGTAATCAGGTATCCACAGGCAGACCCGCCTGTGCTCAGATCTCAAACAAATACTCCAGTGTTTGTTTGAGATATACCCAAGATATACCCAAGAACTACTGGTGGAAGAAGAAAGTGATGAAGCAAATTTGGTGAAAATGACATCTGCAATATGTCAAGATAATTCAGAGGATGATAGCATGGGTGAAAATAAAGAAGTCAACACTTTACAAAGTGTAAAGAAAGACCTAGACTTAGCTAAACAGTTGGAGGGATCTCTGTTTCCTAAATGAAGATCCTCCTGCTGAAAAGAAGCATAAAAGTTTAAGAGAGAACTTCACAAGTGCTTAGCACTGTATAACAAAATTTATAAAGATCTCTCAGCTAAATTTGAGCAATATAAAATAACAATTTTTTTTTTAAGTACAGGATAAAAGTCAAGATAACACTGAAGAAAGTTCAGAGGATGACGATATCTTGTCAAAAAGAAAATGCCCTCGATTAATGGTCCTTAGTAGTGATGATGAAGAAAACATTACTTAATACATAGTAATATGTTATACTTTTGGTAAAAATTGCTTTAATAAAGATATTTCTCTTAATTATAAAAATATAATAGAATGTTTGTTTGTTTTTTGTTATTTTTGGAACCTAACCCCCTTTTTTTGTACTAGGTCTTTATTTTGTATAACATGAATTCACATAACATGGCATTTTTTAGGAACCTAACAACCATGTTATACACGGGTTACCTATTTCTATCCATAAATATATAGAGAAAAGTTCAAAGTAAAAGTAAATTATGGGTGTTATTTGCTGTCATTTTTTATATCTCCTTTTACTCAGATTTCTTAAATGAATATGTTACTTATCTGAGTCTTTGAATGGGTTATTTCTCTCTGCTACTGTCCTCACTGCTGAATAAGGATTATCATAACAGCTACCTCTCAGGACTGTTGAGAGTATTAAATAAAATAAGTGAACATTTAGAACAATATCTGGTTAGTCAATGGATATTACATGCTGTATTAATTTAAAACTTATTTTTACATATTAAACATAACATTGCCTTGAAAATACTCCTGCATGTGACATAATGTTCATGAGAGAGTTCCAAGGTCCAGAATGAGAAGAAACTGGTTTCCATAGATCACTCTGTCTCCTCTATCTGCCAGCAATTGCAATTTAGTCCCTTCTTGAAGGCATCCAAATAATAAATGGAATTTGGTTGCTCTGAGTCAAAATCTGTGTGGTGGCATCTCAATTAATTTAAAAAAAAACAACAACACAAAAATACTCCAATTCTTGCACATATGGTGTATTAAGTAATGTTGATGAAATATTTCCATGTCTGATTTTTGTGTTGTTGTGTTAAAATCAGGTTTTATACCCAAGTCCTGAATCAACATCAAATTACAGAAAGATAGACATGGGGCTGAAGACAGCAGATATGTCCCCATATTTCTGAAGCAATGCTCCTATGGAATGGAATTTCAGGGGGAACAACTGAGTGGTATGAGAACTGTCCCTCCCTGCCCTACCCCTAGATAAACACGTTCATCCCAAGATTTTCTTTCCAGATCATGAACCCTCTTACCCAATCTTTCCAGCACTCAGAGGATGGCAGGAAGCCCCAAAACTGCTCAAAGCTGACGTAGATCTTGAAGAACTCAAGGGAACTAACTATCTGAGCCACTACTTATTCTGAGAAATCAGAACAAGCCCTGCCTTCTGGCCACAGGACTCAGACCTTCTGCTGACAAAGACCTAATTTTCTTACTTTCTCCCCAGGGAACCAGCCTGGCATACAGGATGCCACTATTAGAAGCAGTCATCTTCTCTTCCCTCTTGGCTTGTGAGTTGCCCCCAGTCATTTCAATCAATGAGAGAAACTGATGAAATTCTTTATTGTTACCTCTTTATACTCCATTTGTTCATGTGATTTTTTTTTGCTTGCAGTTGGCCTTGGGCAGTTACACTTGGAACAATCTGAAATATCAATTTCCAAAGCAAGAGATAAGAGTGCCAGCATATCTTGTAAGATAGTTACAAAAAGCTTTACCCAAGAATACATCCACTGGTATCGGCAGAAACCTGATCAGGGTATAGAACATTTAACATTTGTCGTCTTGACAAAACCTGTTCGAGTTACCTTAGGTGGGAAGAGCAACAAACTTGAGGCAAATAAAGATGTTCGCACTTCTACTTCAACCTTGAAAATAAATTTCTTAGAGAAAGAAGATGAGGCTGTGTACTACTGTGCCTGCTGGACTGACATCCACAACATTAGAGTTGCCAAAGAAACCTACACAAGAACTGTCTTCAGGTCTGTGCCCACCCACATCCTTCTCAATATGAGCAACCACAGACACATAGGTTGCACAGCTGCGCATGGGCACCCAGCCTGAGGAACTATTTGTTGTTGTTGTTGTTACTATATAGAGATTAACCATAAATTACATGGCTCAGCCTCAAAGAGGAAATCATCAAATGGTAGAAAACATGCAGGTTATATTATGTCCTATGTTCTCATCACAACACTTTCGTAATGTAATTTTATTTTAATTTACGTTTAATTATTTGAGGCTTAAGAATATAAAATTAGAGAGAGCAAGATGGCGGCATGAGAGGAGAACCCAGACATCTACCTGGGAAGGGACTTACGAACAAAAAGGAACCCACAGGGGCAACCCTGAGAAGCACCCTCAACTGAGAGAACCACACAACGCAGAACAACACACAAAGGTTAGAGGAAAAAGGGGGGAGCGGGAGAGGGAGGGAGAAGGAGCAGTTTGGGGAC
>PVKE010008403.1:35114-47931 GCA_004027555.1 Craseonycteris thonglongyai | reverse complement strand
TCCTGTGCTGCAACTGTATGTACCACGGTGAGCCAATCACAACAAGCAAAGGTTCAAAGGTTATAATAGACCGCCTCTCTGACTCTGGCCAATCTGAGCAGGCTTTTTACTAGAACACAGTGTAGCTTCGGGTACAGAACATGTATAATTTGCATGCATAAAAAGCCTGCTTGGATTGGCTGAGTTAGAGAGGCAGTCCAAGCAGCCTTGCAGTGATTGGTGCGGGATCGAGTTGGAAAATTTGTTTAGCGGCATATCCAGACGATTTTCGGGATCGAGTTGGAAAATTCGTTTAGCGGCATATCGAGACGTTTTTCGGGATATACTCGGCATATAAGACAACCCCCGATTTTCGGTTGACTTTTTTTCGTTTCAAAAGTCATCTTATACGCCGGAAAATACGGTATTAATAATTTCTGCTCTGCTGTGCTTCTTATATGATGGCTCTAGTATCTAAATATATAAATATATAAGTGTATATCTAAAATTCTTTTAAAAATGTTAAAGCATGTAAAACATGTATTGGGTTAAGATTCTTATAACTTAAGCCCACAATTTTAAAAATACAATGAAAATTAATGAGAAACTTTTTAAATCCCTACTTCATTTGAAATACTATTTGCCTTTCAATGAAACATACATTAAAGACATATTAACCTAAACAATGCTTGGTGAAAGGCATTATAATCAGTATATTGCAAACCAAAAAGGAATAACTTATATGAACGTTGGGAAACAGTTCACCATGGATCTCTTGTATTTCTAAATATCTTCTGAGCGGAGGGCCTGGCTGCCCTTTGTCCCAGACTGTCTTTTCAAGGATATATGTATAGTGACAACTTCGGGAGACAGAGATAAGTATCTCCCTCCAAAGAAAAGGGTAGGCCTCTTTACCACCTATTCTAAAAGGTCAAGCAAGTCTCCTAGGCTCAGGGTTCCCCTTTAGTAATACACCCTCCCCCCCACCCCCATGTATGTGGGAAACTGTATGTTTCTATCCATGTCAATCCCGTGAGACTTACAGGGCAAGGGGAACAGATGCAAATAAGTTAATGTGCGTTCTGTTTGCTGTACCATGAGTAATAAAGACCTTTGTCTCTGACCCAAGAGTCCCGTGTTTTCTGCCAGTATCTGTGAAACTGACAAGCTAACATGTTGGCTTGCTTGTAGAGCAAAATCTCAGACTCTTCACAGTGTTTGAAATTGAAAACCAAAAACTGTTTTAGTAATCAAATGATCAACTGAAATTAAATCTTTCTAGTTTATGAAATTGGTGAAAATCATAGAAAAGTTCTTGATAGAGCCTAGAACCGAGAGGTTTGATCCTAAGCTGTGGTTTTAAAAGAGAGCAGTGTCGTTTGGATAGTTCTGTACATAAATGGGCCTTTTGGTGTAAGGAGTTAGAGGTGACGGTATTGTAGACAAAGATGCCAAACATAATTTTATACAGTGCTGACAGTGGTAACAATCAAAATTTTGGCATCTATACAAATTGAGCTTTTGAGTAAATTGTGCTTATCTCAGATATTAGCTTTGGTTGAACAGTTTTCAGCAAAAAATGACTGAAGGGTTGCACATACACACTTTTTCTCTTATAGTTTGATAGTGCCTGTTGCTCTTTGGTAGACTTGGCATCTGTGAATCTAAATATAAATATTGTTGATGAACAACATACTAACCTGTTTTTGATTTCCCACAGGTGCTGGTGAACAATGCTAATACTCATGGAGATACAAGAGCATTGGAACTGAATCAAAAATTAGCCTCACAATAGTATAATGCATTTTTTATAGTAAGCAAGCAAAAAAAAAGCTATTAGAAAGAATGTTTCAATCAAGAATTTTCCTGCAAGCACCTTTTTTTAAAACACTATGTACTGTCCATTTCTTTTTAAAATCTAAAGATGTTTAAGTTCTTAAACTAGGGATGCAGTTTTCCATAAACTCTTAATGTAATTTAATCTGAACAATATCTTTGATTTTGAGAAGTCCATAATGAAAGGAAAAACCATGAGTCCCTTATTCAACAATTATTTAATTATAAACCATTATTTTTTCTATTTTGCATGGTGCACAGTAGGATTTTTTTAATCCCTTATAATAAAGCCTTAATAGCCATTTTCATAATATGCAAAATTAGCACAATGCTTAATTCCTTCTATGAATTTTAGAGTTCAGCAGACCAACTCATCATAAAATCCAAATAATCTTATAACATGCTTTTCTCGTGGTTTATCTCACATTCTGTTGAGGAAGCATGTTATAAATATTTGGTGAGTCTCAGAATGCTAATGGATATCTTTATATGACTCAAGATGCTAAATGATTGCATTTAGAAAAAGAATGGAGAATAATGCTGACAATATTTAATTGTATAATTCCTTCAATTATGATGAAAAGACTTGAACTCTCTGAAATAAAAAATATGGCATTTTCTTTATAGTATTAATATCAGATACAATTTTTAAATTTCAGATTTTAAAACTGGAGACACATTTACCTATTTTATTTCATTTTTTAAAAAACGCTCTATATATTTGAAGAAACTCTATGTCACTTACTTTGGATTTGTGTTTAAACAAACATTTTCATCATTAACATATATATTTATTGTACAGAAACATGTGGTTATATAATTTATGCATGTAGGTTTTCTAAACCAGCATCTTCACAATGTTACTTTGTGAGATAATGTAAAGTGACACTATTCTGTAATTAAATTTTACTTCAGAGATTAATCTGTTGAACTGTGATTTGATGAATTCCCAAATGTGGCTAAATATTATTATTCAGACCTGTGCAATCAGAATACAAGATCTGTCCAGGAAAAGTCCAGCTATTATTAATATAACAAGAATGCGAGGGAAGCTGGGATGGCTAAGCGAGTTGAGCACTGGTCTTGCAGCCCTGGGGACCGGGGATCGAATCCTGGCCCTGGCCCATGTGGATCCATATGCTGAACTGGGGTGTGCCCCCAGTTCGGTTCTCACCGGGGTGAGCTTCCCAGGCAGGAGGCCCCTGTCTCAGTTCCTGCCCTGTGCAGCCCCGCACCCATCTGTGGAATAAACTATATGGAAAACTAATGATATGCAACTATGGAGACTGCTCTGGGCCCTCCCCCTTTTCTCTGTTTCCCTCTGTCTGTATCTCTCCCAAAAAAACAATAAAAACAAATCTTAAAAAAAAAGAATGGTTACATGGCTGGGTACTTTCCAGACAGCCCTCGTATTTAGGGATAGGGACCTAAGACTGCATTTTAAAGGCATGCCTAAGAGTCTAGTGTCCACTCAGGTTTGTGAGCCATTGGATTAATCCAAAGATGTTTCTTCCCTTTACTTGTTTCTTTAACAAGATCAAGCAACTTGCCATTCTCTGCCCATTTCTTCCTTATCATCACAGCTGTCAAACTGACTCAGTATTTTTAACAGCCTGACCCACAGACTCAGAGTTGTGCTGCAAAAGACTGCCTATGCAACCCTAGTGCCCCTGCCCTCATGTTTATGTAATACAGGGACAGCTAAATACTGTGAGTGGTCTTCAGGTGCAACAGAGTTTGGTTCTAGTATGACACTTGGTATTGCATTTTAAACTCAAATTCTGCTATGAAAATCCCTTGAAATATAATCAATGATGCTGTGTGTAAACTAACAAAAATAAATGGAGATGTTTCATACAGCTAAAAAATTAAGAGAGGTAGGCATTGGTCAAATCTGATTTAGAAGGTAAGTTTGTTTTTTATTAGGGGAAAAGTGGTCACTCTTCTTCCCAAAACAGAGGAAGGAGCCTAAACTCAAAGCAAAGGTCCCCTTGCCAAGTTTACAAAAGCTCTGTGATTAGAAATTGGTCCTTGCTCTAGGGCATATTGCAGAACATAAATTTTTTTATTTTTCTACCTAATAACCAGGCGCTACATTTAACATTTATAGAAGAGTTAGAAATATTTTAATTTTATAGGAAACTCATTAGTGTTTTTGGAGTGCTTTTGAATTTAGCACCTAGATCAAATCATGTTGGATATTTTTTTTGAAAACAGCTGTATTCTCTTATTTTGCATGAGTTAGCTTTTAGTTGCTCATAATTCTGATACATATTGAATACAATTACTCCAAAATTTAAAAATGCATCAATTAGCCTTGCTATAAATATTGGGATTATTAGAAAACAAAATTCTCTGAGTCAAAAGTTGCAAATTGAGAACTCACTGACTGCATCTACCTGACAGGAATTCCCCCATAGGTTAGGAACTATTTTGAACTGGAGTTATTCCTCCAGTATCCTGGGAGGTGAGGGTAAGGGAATAGTTGCAGACTTCTGGTTTCTTTTGAAAAATGAAATATTTGGCAATAATGGATTCTATATATATATGTTAATAATGAACTGGAACTGCATAGTGGCTATTGTTTTTAGACAAGGTAGGTGGTCTCCAATTTGCTACAGTTCCTGCTGTTCTTATATTACATGTAGCCTGCTTCACTCATTTAGTTACATTTGCTCCTTTTTTTTCATTTGTAGGCAAATAAAAATATTAAGAGGTATGTATGTAAAAATTTTCTTAATTTTTTAAACTTATGGAAATCTCATAATGCTTCTTTGCTTTATTGTATTTTCTGATACATTCATCTCCTCAAAAAGATGGTAAGAGATACAGAGACATTAGAAACAATAAACATCCCAGAGATAGTGAATTTTTTTCCCCCAACTTTTACCAACAAACCACTCCATTGGTTGGTGAAAAACAAGATGACTGGAAAGTTTTATACTTCCTCGAGTTCCACTATCTTACGCTGTAATTTCTTTAGGTCTTTCTGTACTTTATGTTTCTCTAAAGCCATCTTTGTTTTTTGTATTTGTTGGAGGGAGCTGAGAGAGTCATGAATCGATTTAAATCCTGGAAAAAGATATGAGAATAGGTATACTTAAGCAATGCATTGGAACTTTTTTTTTTACAAAAGCTGTTAATCAGGAATCATGTCATAATTTATCACTTTTTAATTTAAAGCACATGGTTTTATTAAGATCAGTTTTAAAATGTATAATCATTTATTGTATCTTACAAAGATGCATTAAACAGTGTTTCAACTTGTAACTGGTTTCACAATGAACATTTAATTCAATACCTTTTCTTCCTCTTCCACTAAATATATTGCAAGGTGAAATGATTCTGTATTTCAAGAGAGAGTTTTAAAATATTGTCTTTCTGTACACTTTGACAAGAGATTTGGATAATCTCTCTTTTTATTTTTGCTACCAAGTTGAAGGTAGAGACCACAAAAGATATTTAAAACTTTTTCTAAAATTAACCTGTTTGAGGGACCTAAACAGTGGCCCCCAGCTGATCCCCCTCACCAGCCTCCAGCACTTTGAATCTCTCTTGTGCAAGTCTAGCCATTCCTGACCACCAACCTACCAAATCTCAAGCTTCTTACAGTATAGCCCATTTCTTATTCACCGAAGCCTCACTCAGTCATTCCTCAACACATTTTTATTAAAAGTATAATGGAGCAAACCATTAGTTTGGGGTCCCTGGTTGGTACACTCCCACTTAATAAAATGCAGAGACATGCAGATTGCAGATTTCAGCTCATCCTGGGGTTATACTACTGGAATAAATAAAATTAAACTTCTGGTAAAGTAGAAATCAGGGCCCTAAAACAAAGGCCAGTTAAGTTTGGATCATGATTCATGGCCAGATAATTTGTTATTTTGACTTGCCAGTGGGAATTGTGGGATAGGTGGTAAGGGTCAGATTTCCAGGCAGCAAACTTTATTTAAGGCATGTCTATACCAAGACCAAAATTTGATAGAATTTACATGCATTTTTCTGAGATCCAGAGTACAGAAAATGAGGTGGGGCTTTCTCTACTAAAGGAACCTTCTGGTTCCTGGTAATGCCCTCAGAATTGAGACAGATGGCTGCTCCACAGCACCTATTCCTCTGTCCTTGCCTTTGACAAATTAGATGAGTCTTTCAAATTAATCCTCTTTGATGTTAGCTCAGCTTGGCACGGCTGTCATTAGCCTCCTTAAGAAGAAAGGCAGTCATTATACTGGACTCTCTTAATTCATCTCTCTTATTTCTAAAGGTCAGGTCTCCAGTCTGACATCTGTCCAGGCTCATTACCTGCAAGTTCAATGAGGAACAATTGATTTAGGCTCCTAATTTCATCATATACCCACAAGCCACGTCTTGGTCTCCAAGAACTTTCTAGGTCTAACAATTCTATGAATCTATGATCTCAGTAAAAAGAAAAAAAAATCTCACAGCAATGGCGAGTTTGTGAAGCTGCCAAGTGTGAATGAGGAAAGTAAACCTATTTATGAGTACCTACCTTCCGGTACTATGCTGACATTCTGTGGGATATTCAGAATAGTTGGATTTAATACAGAAAGAGGTCACTAATGACAAGATCAATTCCTGGCCATTAGCTCAGAGTAGAAAAGGCCGAGGGAATGGATAGGAGAGGACTGATGTCCTTTACTTAATGAAAGGTTATCTGCTCACCTGATTGATAGTCATTCTGCATTTTCTCTAATTCGTCCCAGATGTGCTTTTCCAGTTGGTTCATCCTTTTGGACAGTTTATTTTCTATATGCTTTACTTTGCTTAACTCTGCTGTCTGTTTCTGGGTGTTAATAAAATTCTCTAATTTGCCTGGAAGCTGCAGTAATTTTTCCTCCATTTTATTTTCAGACCTTTCCTATAAAAGATACCACATGTTAAAACTCTACAGGCAAGAAAATCTATGGGGATTTGTATTTAAGCTTCAAGGATGTTTTTAATGAATTCACTTGCACACGTTAAACATGAAAATTCAGAGTTCCCTGGTATCTAAAACTGTGTTCGCAAGTGTAAGAGTTCACCCCATTGTTTGGCCTTGTTTATTTGTAGGTTCTGGAATTCTACATGT
Source organism: Craseonycteris thonglongyai (assembly GCA_004027555.1). Lineage (NCBI taxonomy): Eukaryota > Metazoa > Chordata > Mammalia > Chiroptera > Craseonycteridae > Craseonycteris > Craseonycteris thonglongyai. The sequence continues at coordinate 41,024 of PVKE010008403.1, read as the reverse complement.
TGTAGGAGATAAGAAACTAAAGGGCTATGGTCTTGCTGAAACGCCTTGAGGATTTGAACTTTTGGGTTATTGGGTTGCTGAGGAAGGTGTTTTAGCCGCTGCCTGACGCCTGCCTCTTAGACATGCTCCTGAGTGCTGGATGTCCTTACCCCTGAGCTTCAAATCTCCATGTGGACAGACTTTGACTAGTGATTCTACACCCGTGTTGTCTATTAGAATCACCTAGGCTGCACACCACGCCCCAGATTTTGATTTGATTGGTCTATGATGGAGCTCAGGTATTGATCCGAGTTTAAGGTGCTCCGGGTGATGTTAACTTGCAGCAGCCTGAGGCTAGTTGGCCTCTTTGCCCCTCCTCTTCTCCTACAGGGAACCTGGGAGTGAGAACAGGCTAGCTTGGATTGGCTCCTTTGCTTCTCTCTTCAGGCCTGCCTGCTTTGGGAATGGTGGATCCCAGTCTCTCTCTTCCTCGTGGGAAGAGGCTTCAGCCTGCAGGTGACCCTGAGGTCATTCAATGCGGCCTAATCTGCCTCAGACAGGTAGGAGAACCAGCAGGCGCGCTGCACCATGGGTCTGACTGCTAGACTTCAGTAGCCTTGTCCGTGAGAATGCTGTCATGCCTATCTCCATCTCTGTATCAGTTGTTTACGAGCTTCAGGTCAGGGGACAGGAGCATTATTTACTGAAGTCCCTCTACGGCAGCTTCAAAAACATCTTATTTGAGTCACCCACAGGCTAGCAGCCGCCAGTGACACTGATAGCCTCGTACTGTTCTCCTGTTGGGGCTCAGCTGCATGGCCCCTGTGCTGGCCGGAGTGGGAGAAGGGGGCTCTGCAATAGATTTCCCAGGTACTGTAGTGTCACCCCAAAGCTTGGGCTTTTCTCTACAACATGCACGTCTAACCTGTGGCCCAGGATGGCTTTGAATGAGACCCAACACAAATTCGTAAAACATGAGATTTTTTTTGTGTGGCCACTTTTTTTTTTTAGCTCATCAGCTGTTGTTAGTGTACTTTATGCGTGTAGCCCAAGACCATTCTTCCCGTGTGGCCCAGGGAAGCGAAAAGTTTGGACTAGACTGTCGAGAGTTCAACCATGAGTAAAGATCTGGAAAGCCCCATGAACACTAGCAATAGCTGATGAGCCAGAAAAAAAAAATTGCAAAAAACATCTCATAATGTTTTAAAGTTTACGAACTCGTGTGGGGCCACATTCAAAGCTGTCCTAGGCTGCATGTGGCCCATGGGCCACGCGTTGGACAAGCTTGTTCTAGTTAATGAGAAACAGAGCTGCTTACCAGTTTCTCTTGCAGGAGCTTCAGATGTTGATTCATGTGGCTGAGCTGGTCTTTTTCGTTTTTGATGAACTGGTTTTCTGTCCATTTTTGACTCTTTTCAATTTCCCCATACAGATTATTTGAAAGCGAATTAAATCTAGAGAAAACATAGTTTGTTATGTTTTAATAAGTAAATTTAAGCATAAAACCAAAATTTACTATTGAAGACATCTGCATTTTTTTTTTTTTTTTTTCGGATGATGAGACTTCACGTGTCTTGCAAGCACTTATGGGTCATCTGAGGGTGAGGGAGCACATGCTGGGTCCTTTTCAGCTGCGGACAACACCCCTCCACACGTCCTAAAATAAATATATGCTGTGACAGGAGACAGGCACATGAAAACAAGCTTGTCATCCATGCGGATTTCCCTCCAAGGCCCTGTGTGCGGTGTGCGCTAGTGTAAGAAATACTTCGATAAGTCACTTAGGGTGGGATGTATTACTGTTACGTAGGGGTCAGCAAACTTTTTCTGGATAGGCTCACATAGTAAATACTTTGGGCTTTGCCGGTCACATGATCTCTTGAAACCACTCAATGCTGCCATTCAACTGGAAAGCAACCCCGGGTGATACAAATAAGCATGACTTATTTATACACAAATAATGAACAAATGAGCATGGTTGTGGTATAATCTAACTTTATATAACTTTATAGGGGTTTCTGTGAGTGGATTCTTTGGGGCTGAGGTGGGAGGAGGCCTTAAAGTGGTGCTGAGTTACTCGTGTGGGGCAAAAACAGAAATAATAGGCAAAGGCGCAGGACGGGACCGCTGGCATCAGGATGACGCACTGCAGGGATGTTAAATAGCAGAAGATGGAGTGTTAAAAATGGAAATGGGCGTCATTACAGAGATTAAAATTATTGGAAGCATCTATTATCCATTTGAGAAATCGTAGAGCGGCTGAGGGCTTGGGCAGAAAAGGACTGAGAAGAGGTGACGTGAGGGATGAGGCCTGGTGAGTGCTTGCTGTGTTTTTTGCACATTTCTTGCTCACGGTAAGATGCCAATTTCCAATTCCCTTTTAGAATTGGCAAAATATTACATTGGCAAGAACCGTGCATGTTGCTATTGGAAATAATAAGACTACTTGTGGCTTAAAATAATAGGTGCTTTAGTCTTTTTAGGAAAAAATATGTGCAGATAATTTTGTTTGTGATATTTATCATTGGAAATTGCTTAAAACATGCTGGACGTATACGGCATATATATGCCTCTCCAGCTCTCCTGAAAAAGTGTTTGGACTAACAATTGGAAAAGACAAGTTATGGGAGACCATTTCCATTTGAATTTAGATCACGGGGCGTCTGGGAATGTACGGAGACATTTTTGGTTGTCATAACTGGGAAGTGCTACTGGCATGTAGTGGGTGGAGGTCAGGGATGCTGCTAGACATCCCTCCATGCACAGGACAGACCTCTACAACAAAGCGGTATCCACCCAAAATGCCAATAGTGTGAAGTTTGAGAAACCAGGATTTGGATGATGCAACCAAGTAATGGGAAAAGTAAATTAAGTTTCCTATGATTTTCTGACGTTCATCCCTCTGAATTACCACATTTTTTTTTTTGGATGAAGAAAGAGGCATTTTTCACCTAGAAAATGTGAGTGCCTCAACATTGTGGGTATTTTTCCTCTTAGTATAATCATAATTTCCAAACACCTGTGCTACTGGCTAACGACTGCTGGGTCTCAGACAACTAAGCCCCCAACTGAATGGTGGACATCATTTTAGCCAACTGTTTCCTGTCTGAAACTCTTTTCCTTAGAATATGTAATAGCTCCTGTCATAACTTCATTCAGATTTATAGACAAATACCACCTTGTCACAGAAGCTTTTTTTTATTTTTGACCACACTGGGAAAAAATCCATTTTACCCACCTGACACTCCCTATTCTCTCTATTTTTCTCCCAAATGTTCATCACCGTGTGATATATACTAACGTGTGTGCTGTCTCCTCCACTACAACCTAAGCTCCACAAAAGCAGAGATTTCACTTGTTTAATGGCTGTGAACAATACCTGGAATATAGAAAGTGCTCAATAAATAGTTGCTAGATAACATTAATAAATGAGCTATTTTTTCTCATTCCTTTTATCAGGGCTGTTCACAGATAAATCAGACCTGTCAACTTAGTTAGAATCCTAATCTTTGATGTTCATCTTCACTTCCCTATCTCTCATGGAAGTATTAATTAGTAGTGATGGTTACAGGGGACAGTAAATCCTCAAATAACCAAAGGGTAGCTTTACAATTGGGAGTCTGGCCTTCACTGCTCAGCTTTGCTGTGTAGTTATATGAGAGCATTTACTCTCATCACTGGTACAATATTAAGATCCTTTTGAAAACCAGTGTGCCAAAGTAATATCTCTGGAAGGACATACCAATAATTGAAATTCTAAAATTTAATTAAAGCCATAAAGAATGAATTACTTATCCTTTTATTATAAGGTATTGCCTGAAATTAGAAACTCACTTTCCTGGTAACAATCAGAAGTCAGATCCTGTTGCTTATTTATTAAAACATGAAAGAATATTTAAAAACATTCTCCTTGAAAGATAAAAAGGATAAAGTAAAATAAAAGCTTACCGTATGTAAATCTTTTTGTCTCTGTAGACTTTTTTCTAACATAATGGATATGATTTACCATATAAAATACTTTTCTATTAATTATAAAACTTACTGTTAAAATCTCAACAGGATTAAAAATTTTATCTTAGATAATACTCACATCTTAGTTCCCCCAAATCCAGGTGTTTATGGGGGTATTTCAGATGTAGATATATGTAGGTGGGTAGGTGGGTCCGTGGATGGATGGATGCATGAATGAATGAATGAATGGGTGGATGAATAGATGACAGATGATTGATAGATAGGTAGATGGATGGATAGACAGATAGATGATACATAGCTTTTTCTTTGTTTTTTTTTGAAAACACAAGTCAGACTTCTAAATTATGGCTAGAGACCTCACTAGGATAATATGAGGTATAGGCTGAATTTTTGTTGTTGTTGTTGTTAATACTTGTGGAGTCAGGTTAAAATACACTCAAGAGCAAGGGAGAAAGTTACAAAAGAGTACAAGAAAATATAACAGGAGTCTGTAGACTCAGCAGAGCCTGGGGCAGGGAGATATGTTGAGAGTGAATGGTGAGTATGGAGCATGTTGCTGGAACAAACATCCTAGTGACCACTCTGGTTATGGTTGACATACATAAATGAGGACATCGCTCCATCCTGAGCTAGTTTTATCAGTTCACATGTGTCTCAAATCCAGTGTCTCACATTTAACAACAACCTGTTAAACTTTTCTAGAAGATATGGAAATTTTGAATTATGAAAAACTGTTACTATTAACAGACTCTTAAGAATTTAGATAATGACTTTAACCAAATGTGAATATAAAAAGATTTAGGGGGATGCCAGGATAGCTCAGTGGTAGTGCACTTGCCTCAGTATCATGAGTTCAGGGCTCAATTCCTGTCCCCGACCCATGCAAACCCCATATGCTGAACTGCAGCACAACTGGTAACTAAGATGGATGGTTCAGCGGTGAAGGTTCTCACCTCCCATGTGGTAGACCCCAGTTCAGTTCCTGCTGCCTGTGGCCTCACACCCACCTGTCTAGAATGAAACCATATCACAACTAATGATGTACAACTACGGAGACTGCTCTGGGCCCTTCATTTCTCTTTCTCTCTCTCTCTCTCTCTCTCTCTCTCTCTCTCTCTCTCTCTCTCTCTCACACACACACAAACAATAAAATCTTAACAAACAATAAAATCTTAAAATAAAAAAAATTAAAAAAAGACTTAGTGCCCTTTGATGGGCTGATAAATAGAAGATATTTTCATTTTTTGTAATCATATTTCAGTAAGTGCTTTAGACCATGTATTATTACAAGAAATGTATTTTTTGTTAAGTGTATACCTGTAGACCTTAAACTAATTTCCTCTTAGTGTTCTGTGATTTCTTTTTTCTTTTCTATGATTTCCAATTAGTGACATTAATTATAAAGCAATTCCAACTCCATTCTGATAGTAATACCTGAGTTTTACTGATGACTACTGTCAGTTCACTGATGACTGACAGTTCACAGTTTACTGATGACTATCATCAGTTCCAAGGACACACATATTTCCCAATTTAATCTCTGAAATTGGGAAATGTCTTAAAATGATGGTGTTATAGTTTGTTAGCTTCATGTTGTAGAGGTATAAAAATGCAATGGTACATCTTACAGTCAGTGGCACTTAGATATCATGAAATATGGTAGAAGTGAGGAAAAATGGAGAACACAAAGTATTAATATCAGAATACTAGAATGGATTAAGGCATTTATAACCCAAGCCATGTGTGACAGAGGAAAAAGAACAAGGGTAGTGGGAGCAGTAAGGTAGTACCATCCAAGTGACAAGAATGTTTTTTTGCCTGCACCAGGATCCCAGGAAATGGTGGTCATTTAAACAACAGAATAAAGAATAAGGAGGCCAGTAATTTGAATGTTTGTGGAGTCTTGTCTCCTTTACTGCTTTTCTCCATTGCATGCGGGGGGGGGGGGGGGGGGGTCTC
>PVKE010008403.1:0-35014 GCA_004027555.1 Craseonycteris thonglongyai | reverse complement strand
GCCATCCTGGCTTCCCCAAGTCTTTTTTTTTTTAAGATGTATTTTATTGTTTTTGACAGAGACAGAGAGAGACAGAGAGAGGGGGGAGGGCCCAGAGCAGTCTCCATAGTTGGAGATCATCCATTTTCAATATGGTTTTGTTCCACACAGGTGGGTGGGGGCCATGCAGGGTGGGAGTTGGGCTGGGAGCCTCCTGCATGGGCTCTGGCAAGAAGTGACCTAGGGCATATGGATCTGCACAGGATGGGGCCAGAATTCAATCTTTGGTCCCAGGCGCTTAACCTGCTGAGCCATCCTGGCTTTTCCTAGAGACCAGTCTTAACAAGAGATAATGTAAAGCAGCAAGTAGAGGACCTTAGAAGAAACCTTAGAAAAGCTTTTAAGAAAAGCTTTTGTAAGCTGTGATACATGTATATAATGGAATATCACTCAGCTATAAGAAAAAAGTACTCCCATTTGCAACATGGATGGAACTTGAGGTCATCATGCTAAGCAAAATAAGCCAGACAGAAAAAGCTAAGAACCACATGACTTCACTCCAATGTGGAATATAAAACTGAAAGCAACAGAGAAACAAAATCTCGGGAAAGCCAGGATGGCTCAGTGGGTTAAGTGCTCATTTTTGCAGCGCTGGGGACCGAGGATCGAATCCCGGCCCCAGCCCATGCGGACCCATATGCTGAACTGGGGTGTTCTCTCAGTTCAATTCTCACTGGGGCAAGACCCTGGCCCAGTTTCTGCCCTGTGCAGCCCCGCGCCCACCTGTGGAATGAAACTATGTGGAAAAACCAATGATGTGCAACTATGGAGACTGTTCTGGGCCCCTTCTGTCTGTCTCTGTCTCTCTCTCTCTGTCAAAAACAATAAAAATTAAAAACAAAAAAACAAAACAAAGAAACAAAATCTCATGGACATAGTCAATAGTTTAGTCACGCAGGGGTCTCCAAACTTTTCAACCCGTGGGTCTCATTAACTATCAAACAGCAGTTTGGGGGCCGACTACACACTTGAGGTCCAAATAAAAAAGAATCAAATCATAGATGTTATTTTTAATTATTTCTTTAATATTATTTTATTCAGATAAAAAGGTCTCTACGGGCCGGATGATGCGGCCCATGGGCAGTAGTTTGGAGACCCCTGGTTTAGTGGTACCTGAGGGGAAGGGAGGAGGGCGTGAGATAGGAGGGAGCAGGAGCCAAATATATGGTGATGGAAAGAAAGCTGATTCTGGGGTGGTAAACATATTGTAGCACATAGGTGATATAATATAGAATTGTACACCTGGAACCTATGTAATTTTTACTAACCAATGTCACCCCAATAAATTTAACAATAAAAAAAAATTACTAACAACATCAACAACAAAAAAAGCTTTTATAATCAGAGGTGTTTTAAAAATTATAATCTTGTGGAATCAATGTATATTCAATCATTCTTTAATACTGAGGCATTATACAATTAATGATAAGTTAAAATTCCTCTATAGGAAAAGTCTGAATGAGTATATCAATTCAATTGAGTTATTATGCAAACAAAGAGAATAACAAAATTAATATTCGTATTTCTTTTATCATGAATATTGCATAAGTTACTTTACTCTAAAATATTCTGTACATCAATGTGTTACTTTATTTCTTGGCCAGGTTTGTATTCCTGGAACAGAGTTTTATTTAATGCCAATGCTTTCATTTAGGCAAAACTCTTTGGAATGTATTTAATGGAATTAATCTTTCATTCACTTACTTGAACTCCAAAAGATTCATTTTGTGGTGATAATCCTCCTGAACCATCTTTAAATTTGAGATTTGCTCAGAACTGGATGCCTCTATCTTTCCTAAGAGCTGCATTACCTGGTGAAAATACAGAAGGGAACTATTTTGATGTGTGAACAGAACCAGTAGCACTTACTTGTACATCAATTATACTTTATTCCTGAAGGAGCCAAGAAACAGACTTGATCCTAAAGCATGTTTGCATTTTTCAAAGGAATGATTCAACAGTTACAGAACTATTTTCAGGGAAACAATTGTAGGGGAGAGTTCTTTTGTGCTGTTTATAATATTCTTTGATGATAGGCTACCTAACGATATAACAAAAACATACTATCAGCAGTTTTTCTATTAATTTACTACAATTATAATGTAAGTCATTATATCCTTTATCACCACTACATTCTCAGTGCACAATATGTGGCCAATGATAAATGCTCACCAAATATTTATTAAATAAGTGTTTAAGTGGACAATTAAGCTCTAAGAAAAACACGAGTGGCCTAGTATTAGGCCTCGGGAATTTCCAGGTACTGGTAGGAGTCTGAGTCTGACATGAGCACAAGTGAATCCCAAGTGAAATGTCTTAGGGCATAAAGATGGGAAAAACCAAGTTCCAGTTCTGGAAGATAGAATAAGGGTGCCTTCCACATTTCCAGAAACATTGAAGAAGTTTCTCTAGGTAAAAGGACTGGGTTGGAAAAGCAATACACAGTTGCAGCACATAATCATACTAAGCTAATCACTGTCAAAGAGAATGGAACTATTAATAAAAAATTGACTTTGGCCCAATAGAATTTACCTTCTGAAACCTATGGTCATATAGAAGAGAGCAGGTACTTAACAAAATCAGAAAGCTCTTAGAAAGGAGGTGAATAATGGAAGGATTTGAATAGATAAATGTTGGCGGGCAACCGGTAACACATGAATGGCTATTTATAGGAGGTGCACTTAAGGCAGGATTGTTTTAATAGTGAAATAATAGGCAAATATGCAAATACATGCCTGGCAAAAGTAAAGGAAAAGAAAGTAGGTAGAATAATATTATTAGATAAAAATGTTATTCAAGGCAAAGTATGTTACATGGACAAAGATGGTCATTTTCATACATGACCAAGTAGAATCCACAGTGAAAAATAAAGAATTTTGACCCTTTATTTACTTTATATATTGAACTAAAAAGAAATAGTTATAGAGTTATAAGAGTAAACTAACAGAGATGATATATTAGTGATTTTTAAATGACTTCTATTAACTCTTTATCAAATAAATAAAATATAAATAAGGATATAGGAAGATAAAAAAACACAAAATTTATTGAATGTATTTATATACCAATTATGCAAACAGCAAACATTCATTCTTTTCCAGTGCCCACTGAACATTTTTAGCAACTAAGCACACGTTATGACTATAACTCTCAAATTATTCCAAAAAACACAAAAAGTACAGACCGTAACTCTAACTACTACACTATACTAAAACTAGAAAATAAGAAAAGTGTAAACAAAAAATTCTGACTATTTGAATAAAAAATTGTCTTTCACATTTATTGCTTAATTCCAGTGTTTAACATGAAAATGTGCCTCTTAGATCTCCTGCTACGAGGAAAGAGCACAATAGGCCAAGGACCTTGCCTGTTTTGCTCAAAATCCATAGCCATGTTTCCCACTATTTGCTCCCAGTCAATGTCTGAGTAGTAGTCTTTGATGAGTGACTTTGGCTCAAGGAAACTGATTAAACTTTGTCAGAATGGCATTGCAATCCACAACCTTCCTGGCCTTTTGCACAAGAATCAATCCTGTGTTGTAGTCTCCTGGCTCTCTCCATCTCCTCCAGGTCTCTACCCATTTTCCTTTACAGTTTTTTTCCTCAAGTCTCTTGCACATCTAATTTCCTGTATGATATTTGCTTCTCAAAGGGCTAACACAAGTGTCAAAAGAAAATACAAATTCTGCAAGTACAATTTACTTAGGACAGGGTAACGAGAACATTGCCTATCAAAAGAGCACAGCCACATTTATAATCAGAGACAAATTTGTGGCATTAAATATTTTCATAATTACAAGACAAAATGAAGCTATTAGACTAGCTACTCATGTCACAAAATTAAAGAGAAAGTAACAAACCTAACCAAAAGAAAAATGGGTGAAGAAATGGAAAAATGGTGGTAGGCAGAGTGGCTCCACAAAGATACCCATGCCATAATCCCCGGAACCGGTAAATATGTTGTTTTAAAATAACAAGAGGGATTTGCAGCTGTAATTAAAGTACAGACATTGAAATAGATTATCCTGTTTTATCTAAGTGGGCCCAGTCTAATGACAGGAGCCCTACAAGCAGAGAATTTTCTCTAACTGGAGTCAGAGAGACGCAGCAGACATAGCAGTAGACCAAAAATACGCAAGGATACTAAAGACTTGACCAATAAACTATTTTTAAACAGATATGACTAAACTTTCTACCTTAAAAATACAGAATACATATTCTTTTATTTATTTTTTAAATTTATTTATTTTTATTTATTTTTAATTGTTTTTGACAGAGAGAGAGAGAGATACAGAGACAGAGAGAGAACTGAACTGGGGGCACTCCCCAGTTCAGCACATGGATCCGCACGGGCCGGGGCTGGGATTTGATCCTTGCTCCCCTGCGCTGCAAAGTGAGCGCTTAACCCACTGAGCCATCCCAGCTTCCCCCATATTCTTTTAGAACATGTACTAAATTTTACTTTCTGGCCACAAAACAAACATACAAGCAAACCTCAAAATATTTCAAAAAGAAAAACTGTTATATATAACACATTGAAATTGTGATAAGATAAAATGAAGAGTAAATGCCAGCATAAAGAAGTCTTTAACTCAGAGGAAAATACCAACAACCTTTCTTAATTGTTCAATCAAAAGAAAAACACAACATACAGTTGTAAAATTTCTAGGAAACAATGAAAACATTACACATCAAAACCTAGGGGATATAGGGGTAAAGGAATAAATGAAGGCTCAGGAAAACCTCACAGCCATAAATGTTTGTATCAGTAAAAAAAGAAAGAATACAAAAATATAGTTTAAAAAGTTAGAAAATGAATAGCTAAACAAATGGCAGGAAAGGGAAAAAGACTAAAGCTTAACTTGGTGAGATAGAAAACAAAATGGAAGCAGAATTTTAAATACGCTCCAAGACTGGTTCATTGGAGAAGGATCAGTGTAGTTAGTAAGCCACAACTATCTTAACTAATCAAGGGGATAAAAAAGAATACAAATAAGCTAAATGATAAAATGGCAAAGGTGAAAAATAGAAGATGGAATTAAAATAAATCTAAAAGCACTTTTGCAATACTTTATGCTAATATATTAAAAATTTGAGTGAAACAGATATTTTTTCAAGGAGAAGTAGTTTACTAACGTTGACCCTTAAATAGATAGAATGTTTAAACAGACCAATTTCCATAGGAAAAAAACTGAGCAAAGATATCAGAGTACTCCCTCTTTCACTAAAGTATGAGGCCCATGTAGTTTCAGAGACAAAGCTACCAAATTCTTAAAAAATAGAAAATTATAATACTCTTTAAACTGTTTCACAGCATAGAAAAAGGAATAACTTTGAAATTATTCTTAGAAAGTCAGTGCAACATTGATTCCAAAATCTGAAAAGAGTGCACACACATATTAAAAAAAACTCAAAAACACAGAGATTTATTTCATTTGTAAACATTAATGCAAAAAATTTAAATGAAACATCAGCAAACAGTATCCGGAAGTGCATACGATAAAACCACATCATAATGAAATGCAGCTTATTTTTTAAAAAGCAAGGATGGTTTAATAGCAGGAAATGTGTTAGTCCAAACAACGGTGCTAGTAGAACTTAAGAGAAAACTCATATCATTATCTCTTCAGTGCTAAAAAGGGATTTGCCAAAATTCCTACTCATTTTTGATTAAAAAAAACCAAAAACCCTCAATAGAATAGGAATAGTTGTGTATTAAACATGTTTATTGTGGAAACTTACTTTCCCATGAAGGGAAACACGGGGCACTTCTATTAAAATCAGGAACAGGGCAGGATGCCCACTTCCCAGCACTATGACTTAATATAGGTGACCAGAAAGTAGCTAAACAGTTGAATCATTTATATTTGAACTTCAATAAGAATAGGTACCATGAGAAATGCTTTTGCTTATAACTGCTGAGTCTACAGGCTTTGAGGGGAACCCAGAGAAGAAGGAGATCATGGCAATGGTGGAATCAAGTGGCATAGTTAATTGGGTGGGTATGTTGGAATGTAGGGGGGTACTTATTAAATATTTGTTAATTAAACTGACAGTTTATCAGTTTATGCATCGCTTTCATATTTAAACCCTTTGGAAGGAAAGAGTTCTTTTGAGAAACTACTACTTGACTGGACATTTTGATAAGCTATAAGGAAGGATCTGACTTCTGGTAGTAACACATAATGGAAGTGTTCCAACTCTTTTCAGTTACCTTCATATCCAAGTTCTTAGAAACAGATTCTAGGGCAGACACAAGCTCTTGAATTGTTTTTCCAATTTGCTGGTGCTCGTGTCTGATGAAATGAATATCTCCTGAAAGCTTCTCAATGCTGGAATCACATCTAGTGGCAAGATGGAAATTGATTGTGAGATCGATAGGCTCATAATATTTTTAATACTACAGTAGGTTCTGTGTATTCATTTGATGACAAAATTCTAAAGTTCCTTGATTTTTGAGTTGGTAGATGTAGAAGCATACACAGGACTCTCCTTCATATTCCTCTTCTCTTCCTGATGGGAAAGAAACCAGGTTGGATATTAATACTCTGGCCCAATCCAGAGAACTGAGTTGGAGTAGATGAAGACATGGGAGTAGAGTTAAAAATTGAGGGAAAATTTTGGATTTTTAGCCTGATATGGTAACTCCATCATAGGAGTTCCAACAGATTTTGATGATCAGGAATATTCCCTGCTGCATATGGTTAGACAAAATTAAAATTTTTTCTTCTTTCATATCACATTTTGAACCCACTTTTCTCCCATTTGGCCTCTTTCCTTGGCTCCTAGATTGTTAACTCCTCTGGCTAGAGAAAATGTCCTATCCACTAACATCTTTTAATCCATCTTTAATACACAATTTTCTTCCTCTTAACCCCAATCAAAACTCCTGCTCCTTGAGTGGTCTCAATCAAGTAAAGTCTTACATTAGGATGAAAACAATTCATACTAATACATGAATGAAGCTCTGACTCTGAAATTGCATTTGGTATATTAAGAAAGGAACTGTAGTGACATAGTGTTGGAGTAACCATCTTCTCAGCATGTCAGGGAACTCGCCATAGTGACTACTCATGGCCTCTCATGGGAGAGAGCAAGTTACAGATTGATCATGAGTTTCAGTACACTCCTATACATGTGTGAAAGATAGGATGGAGGATGCTGGTGGGCTGTGTCTTTGTATAGGAAGTATCAGAGATCACTTCAAAACTTGTCATTTTTTTAAAAGTAACTGTTGTGACTGCTATCAAATAATACATATGAGGAACCATGTTTTGTGTTATCATGGTAAGTTATATAAATAGTTTGTTTTGACTGTCAAGATGTTTTAAGATCTAGAAATAAATTTTATTTTCTTAAGATTTTGGTGTCACTGTTGAGCCAAATGTGAGTTAAGATGGTAATTTTGCCTGAGCAATCCCTTGAAGGGATACCAGGTGCTCGTGGTTGCGGGTAGAGAGACTGCTGGGAAGAAAAAAAAAGTTAGAAACTAATCAAATGGGAGCTGCACAGTATACACCAATGTCATGGTGAAAAGCCATTTCAGATAGTGTGTGTATGTGTATAAAATAATTTCAGAACAACATCTACTGTTGGTTAGCTAGAATATAAGTATTCTTATGTGAGTCCACGTTAAGACCCCAAAAAACTACACAGGAGTGGTTGCTGCTACCACTCCCTCCCCAGCACCTCCCCCCCGACCCCACCTTGTTTCTCACCCTCTGGGGTAGCTGACCTGTGCAATGGAAGCTAGTGGTTAAGAATTTAATCTCTGGTGTCAGATAGGCCAGGCTTTGAATACAGATTCTGCTGCTTCCTACATTGTGAACAGGAACAAGTTTCTTAACTTCTGTGAGGGGTGATGGTGCCAAGGTCACTGCATATACCTGCACAATTTGTCTACTGTGTGGACACTACTCCAGGGGCTGCCAGATACATAGGAGGCAATGTAACTAGCGTTTCCTGGTGCACTGCATATCAGCCTCCAGAACCATAAGTGGCTGTCCTGAATAATTAGGGTGACCAGACGCAGTCCCGATTTTTAACAATTTGTCCTGCGTCCTAAGGCGTTTTAAAGAAGTCCCAATTTTTGGAAAGAATGCACGACAAGCTAGGGAACGGCAGGAGATAGACCAAATTTTTAATCAAGAACCCCCCCCACCTCCACCCCCACCCCGGTCAATGGTGTCCTGCTTTACCAATGTTAAAATCTGGTCACCTTATGAATAATGTCACTTCATTGGGTTATGGAAGGATGGAAGGAGGCAATGACTAAGAAGCATTTAGTTAGTACCTGGCACAGAGGAAGTATCCACAAAAGATCAGCAGAATGTCACATAAATATGATAATACTATCCTCTTACTCAAAGTCTTCCCATGGCTATTTATAACCTTTTGCACAAAGTTCAAACTCTACCTTGGCCCACAAGATCCTTCATCATCCGTCTCTGGACCACTCCTCTAGCTTTATCTCCCAGTCTTCTGTATCTCTAAACACAAATCCCAAACCACCAAAACTAAAATAATTTTCTCACAGGTAGGTCCTCCTTGAACATGTAACAACAATTCATCCCTTAGTTCTTTTGCATGTTATTTCTCCAATGTGAGGTGCCTTTCCTACCCTTCCTTGTCTGTTGTCTTAACTACTACCAATCTTTCAAAACTTACCGTATCTCAAGTTTCACCTCCTCCAGAAAGCCTTCGCAGTGCTGCAGTCTGATTTGGATATTTCCATACCACCCCAGGCTTTCATTAAAATGCTCACCTTGTTGCTGATATTTGTGGTTTGTTTTACCAAGGAGACTGTAAACAGCTATGGCAAGGAGGACTGTGTTGCTGAATCCCTGAATCCTAGCACTTTGCCTGTAGTAAGGACTTAGTACATTTTTGTTGAATTGAATGATGAAGTTTGTCTTCCATGCTAATTACCTAATTCTTATTTGGTCATTAACACCTCAGAGTGATTAACAAGGTAGAAGATATAGAGATGGGAAGGTGTTCGTGATCAGCCATTCACAAGTCATCTTTGATGTGTCTACCCGAGTGGTCCTGACATTGTCCATGCCAACAGATGTTTACTGAATTGTACACCACTATTCTTTTGATTTAGAAATCTCATACAAAGTTATTAAATTGTCCTAAATTCCTTTGTTAGACTTTTATATGTAATTCTTGTGTATTTTAAGTGGTTTAATCATTGGTATGTGCCACCTCTAGGGATTTTATATGTGGTTACGAGGGTGTGTCTTTGTATGAATGTTGCCATTTGTACTGTTGAGGTCTGTAAAGAAGACTCTTGTCACCTGTAGATCAAACTGGTCATTCTATATAAGGGGACTTTTATAGAAATCTTGAATCTCACAGGTGGCGTGAGGTTTCAAATTCTATGCCACACTTTCTCAATTACCATTTTATCACCGTATCTTGTTTGGAACAATCTGGAACTTATTAGGAAATGCAATTTCAGTGGCCAAGAACTGACTGATAAATGTTAGTTGATACGCTGCTTCTCACCTGGCTATTCGTCCTCGAAGATCTCCTACCCCATGAAGGTGTTTGGTGTTTAGCTCCTGTACTGCAAAGTTAGTTCCTGTGGCTGCCTGGTCTCGAGCTCTTATTTGGTCTTCTAAAAGCTGTAATTTTGGTGAAAATTCCCATTAATTTCTCATCACATATACAAAAATATTATTTGAAACAGAGGTTACAAAATCGAATGCATTTTCAAGCGACGTTGATAGTGTAAATGAGTGAGAGTCCTGTCAGAGAGAAGCCATGCCTGCTTATCTCAGGGAGGCTGCGATGACTTAATTCCACGCTGTCATTGGCAGGCAAGCATGATGGCTCAACAGTGTTTCAACAGAAGCCAGAAGTCCAGATTTTATGTTAAATCTTCCAATTTTTAAATATTGACATCTTATTTTAAAATCTTTTATAAGCACTATCTGGGACAAACAAATAAGAAAAGGAATTACATTGTGCTGTTTGACCATGAATTGTCATTTGGCTATCATTGATACAAAAGCTTTTCATAAAAGCCTATTTCAGAATTGGTGGTAAGTTTAGAAAAATGATGTCATAGGACATCAGGCAAGGACCTTTACAGATTGACTCAGAATACTTGAAGCTAATATGAGTAGCACAAGCAAATCTGAATCCAACTGTTTTAGAGTAAATAGCAAGTGCAAAGTCCCTGACGTCAGAGTGTTTGGTATGTTCTAGGAAGAGCTGGGGGACAGTATGGCCAGAGTGAAAGAGAGAGCAGTGAGAGACGGGAGGCAAAGAGACTGTAATGGGACTATGAACCAGCATTGCAACTACATTACAAAGCCTCTTTGAAATGATTACCTCAATAGCATCTTGGAGATTCTGACTAAGATAAACACCTTACTTAGCACAGTGTTTGATATAATGTAAACCAATTGTCTTTGCTGCCACATAAATATTCAGAAACATTTTTTTAATTGAATTTTCTTCTATGTTTTGGCATAAACGAGCAGTTTGAATATTGAACCGTTTTCCTCAGAGACAACTATTGTAATCATTTAAACACAACAACAACTGTTACCTAAAATTGAAAAATGGCATTGGTGGTAGATAATCTTTGTTAACTAATGATGCTTACACACTGCAAATAACTACCTCTATGTTTTGGCTTAGCTTTTTGACGATGCTGGTGATGGTTTGGATATGGTTTTCCAGTAGCCTCCTGGCCAGTGCCTCCTCTTTTCGAAAGCCATGGGTTCCCTGAAGACAAGCCGAGATGTCCTCCTTGATGTGGAAGGCTTGTTCAAGGAGGAAAGCTATGGTGCGCTCCTGGCTGGTTAGTCTGCCTTCTAGCTGATTTCTCTGGGTGTTTGGAATGACAGGAAGGAAAGAATGACCCCTGGTCAGGAAAAGGAAACAACACCAGCAGTGTTATAAGAATGAGCTTGGAGGAGCCAGAACCAGAATTTGCATCCTCACTTCTACTCCTGTATTTCCTCCCTTGTGAGAAGTCTACTAGGACTTTAACACCTGCAAGGTTAGAATCTTGGTTTATATCTCATCTAAGAAGCTGATCTGACTTGAACCTTGACTTGTATTATGCATTTCTCATGTTTCCTGAGCAGCAATTGTTCTATATTTTACCTACTATTCTCTAACAAGCCAAGTTGAATCTATATATAATTTTAATACCTGATATTTCTATATTGAGAAGACTGCTTTCTTTTTTTCCCCCTTTAACATTATTTTATGTTAGTTTCACGTGTACAGCATAGTTAGACATTTATATAATTTGTGAAGTGATCCTCCCCAGTTAGTCTAGTACTCACCTGGCACTACACATAGTTATTACAATATTATTGACTATAATTCCTGTACCATACTTTACATCCCCGTGACTATTTTGTAACTACCAATTTGTACTTCTTAATTCCTTTACCTTTTTCCACCCAGCCTCCAACCCCCTTCCCACCTACCACCCTGATAAAGCTAGTACCCATGTGACACCATACATAGTTATTACAATATTATTAACTATATTTCCTATGTTGTATTTTACATCCCCTTGACTATTTTGTAACTACCAATTTGTACTTATAAATCCACTCATCTTTTTCACCTAGCTCCCCAACCTCCCTCCCCATCTGGCAACTATCAGCTTGTTCTCTGTATCTATGAGTCTATTTCTATTTCTGTTTGTTTTGTTTGTTTTGTTCTTTAGACTTCACAGAGAAGTAGAATCATATAGTATTTGTCTTTCTCTGTTTGACTTATTTCACTTAGTATAATACTTTCCAGGTTCTTCCATGTTGTTGAAAATGGTAAGATTTCATTCTTTTTTATGGTTGAGTAATATTTCATATGCCTTTGTATATGTGTACCACATCTTTATCTAATCACGTATAGGTGGGTATTTAGGTTGTTTCCATATCTTGGTGATTGTAAATAGCACTGTAGTGAACATAGGGGTGCAAATATATTTTCAAATTAATGTCTTACGTTTCTGCAGGTAAATACTCAGAAGTAGAAATGCTGGGTCAAAGGTAGTTTATTATTTATTTTTTGAGGAACCTCCATACTGTTTTCCATGACTACACCAATTTGCAATCCTACCAACACTAAATTAGGGTTCTATTTTCTCTACTCCTTGCCACCACTTGTTGATTAATTGATGGATTTTTTTATTAAATTTGTTGGAGTGACATTGGTTAGTAAAATTATATAAGTTTCCAGTGTACAATTCTATAATACATCATCAGGTATTGCATTGTGTGCTCACCACCTTTGTAGATTGATGATGGCCATTCTGACAGGTGTGAGATGTCACCTCATTGTGGTTTTTATTTGCATTTCTCTGATGATTAGTGTTGTTGAGCATCTTTTCATATGACTGTTGGCCACCTGTATGTCCTCTTTGGAAAAATGCCTATTCACATCCTCTGCTTATTTTTTAATTGGATTGTTAGTTGTTTTTGAAATTGTTGTTGTTGTTATTGTTTTATTTTTGTTGAGTTATATGAGTTCTTTATACATTTTGGATAGTAACTCCTTATTAGATCTATCATTGGCAAATATCTCCTTCCATTCCATAGGTTGTCTTTTCACTTTTTAGATGATTTTCTTTGCTATATAAAAACATTTTAGTTTGATATAGTTCCAGTTGTTTATTTTTTTCTCTTATTTCCCTTGCCTGAGGGGATATATCAGTAAATATATTATGAAGAGCAATGCCAGAGAGTTTGCTGCCTAAGTTTTCCTCTAGGAGTTTTATGGTTTTGGGTCCTATATTTAAGTCTTTAATCCATTTTGAATTTATTCTTGTATACGGTGTAAGGAGGTAGTCCAGATTCTTTCTTCTTTTTTTTTTCCCCTTCCTCCCTCCCTCCCTCCTTTCCTTCCTTTCTTTGCATTTTCTGTCTAGTTTTCCCAGCACCATTTATTGAATAGACTGTCTTTACCCCATTGTATATTCTTACCTCCTTTGTCATAGATTAATTGATCACATACTTTTGGGTTTATTTCTGGTCTCTCTATCTGTTTCATTGATCTATATGTCTGTTTTCATGCCAGTACCATGCTGTTTTAATTAGTATGGCTTTGTATTATAGTTTGAAATCAGGTATTATGATACCTCCACTTTGTTCTTCTTTCTCATGATTGCTGTGGCCATTTGGGGTCTTTTATAGTTTCATATAAATTTTAGGATTGTTCTAGTTCTGTGAAAAATGCCATTGGTATTTTGGTAGAGATTGCATTGAATCTATAGATAGCTTTTGATAGTACGGAAATTCTTCCTACCCACAAGCACAGTATATGCTTCCATTTATTTATGCCTTCTTCAGTTTCTTCCTTCAAGTCTTATAATTTTCCAAGTAACAATCTTTTACCTCTTTGGTTAAATGTATTCCTAGGTATTTTATTTTTGATGTAATTATAAATGGTATGGTTTTCTTAATTTCTCTTTCTGATAGTTCATTGTTGGTGTACAAAAAGTGCAACTGATTTCTGAATATTAATTTTGTATTCAGCTACTTTATTGAATTCATTCATCAGTTCTTGATGGAGTCTTCAGGGTTGTCTATGTATAGTATTGTCATCTGTAAATAATAACACTTTTACTTCTTCCTTTCCAATTTGGATGCCCTTATTTTTTTAAATCTATCTATCTATCTATCTATCTACCTACCTACCTACCTATCTATCTGATTGCTGTAGCTAGGACTTTTAATACTATGTAGAACAAAAGTACCTTGTTTCTGATCTTGAGGAAACACTGTAAACTTCACCATTGAGTATGATATTAGCTGTGGGATTGCCATACATGACCTTTATAGTGTTAAGATATGTTCAGAGGACTGTTTTTTATAACTGGAAAAAATAATGGCTCAAGGGCAAAGATTAACAAAAGAATCAGAAGTTCAATGAAAAGTAAAGAATATAAATTAGAAGACGGAAAGAGAAAGGCTGGGGCTATTTAGTGTTAAGGCAAAGGAACATGTAAGCTCCTGATACCTATTGGCCTTAGCGTAATACTCCTTCCCTTCACAGATACATTTCTTGAAGGGCACACTATTTTTGTTGTGTCTTTTTCTTTATTTAATTTACTTTGCTTACTTTGTGACCTAATCTCTGAAGTCATACACCATAACTTTTGCTTTAGTCTGTTCCTTAAACACAGTTTCCTAAGTTCTGCCTATGTACTTGGGTGGGGTGATGGTGAAATTAGACTCGATCTCTTGAAATATGGAATATCACAGAATTTGTGGACATCGGATAACCAGCCACTGTCACTCTCAGGTAACTGGCTTCTGTCTCCAGCTGTACCTTTCCCTGCACACACACCTCCCCGCCCCCCGTCTCCCTCCTACTGCCATCAGTATAATCTTGCTGGAAGGAGTGTTCTGAGGTAGGAGACAAGGACCTGAAAAATGGTGGGCAGGTTCTGTAGGGCTCACAGGACAGACTTTTGGCATAGTGGATAATGATGCTGTGCCTCCCATGGCCGGGAGTCCTGGTGTCTTTGGAGAGGCTCTTTCACCAGTGTACTTTTTGGCTCCGGTTGGTCTTTGGAGGATCCACTTAGCTTTAGCTTCCTGGGAAACTGAAGCTCCAGAGAGCGAGAGTTGAGGTCCAGAGCCAGTGTTTCCAACCTACAGCTCAGGACAGCTTTGAATGAGACAAAACACAAATTCCTAAAACATTGAGTTTTGCAACCTTTTTTTTATAGCTCATCAGCTATTGTGAATGTATTTTATGTGTGACCCAAGACAATCTTTCGAATGTGGCCCAGGGAAGCCAAAATGTTGGACACTGCTGGTCTAGAGTGAATTCAACTAAATCTGCCCCAGAGGAATATGACCGCTCCTGTGACACAGAACACAGAAAGGAAATGGATTACACAGTTCCTCAGGACTTAAAATTCCTGAGCTTACTATGTTTCTGACCAAAATGCTGAACTAGCCTGAGTACTGGCTTCCTATTTCCCCTTCCTCTTGAAACCTTGGAGAACCTAGACAGAAAAAAAAAAATGAGAAAACTAAGAAAAACCCCTCAGGCAGTGGGAGCTATTTTACACTGGTGAATGTGTGCAGTAGATGCTGTGATTAGGTACCCAGCTCCCCTTTCATGAAGGAAGAACTTATTACTCCACATCTGGGAGAGCTGCCAGTAGACTTCAGCTGTTAACCTTCTCTGGAAACTGTCTTGGTGATTAAGAGACATTTTGCGCAAGGTCACACTCACTTCCTGGGGAAGCTTGAATTCAATGGTTGGTTAACGTGTGGGTATACAGGCCCAGCATGCTTGGTTTCACTCAGACAAGCTTTCCCCTCAGTCACTCTCTACCATAATGCCCATTTCACCTTCTCCATAGCATGTGTCGTTACCAAAAATTATCTTATTACTCATTTGTGTTTATTTTCTCCTCTCTATCAGTAGAACGAAAGTTCCCTGTGGATATGTGCTTTATCTAACTTGTTCTTCATAATGTCCCCAGCACTGAGAAGAGTGTCTAATATTTGTTGACTAATTTCTCTAGCTGAACTCTTTGTTCCCTCAGTTTTTGGAAAAATGGAGGAAAAAAGAGTTCCATAAAGCTAGAGGTTGTTAGACCTTCAAGATTTACAGTTTTCTCTCTTGAGCAGCATAAAGTCGCCCCTGTCTGGGTAAGATTCCTCTTTCCTATCACTTGCACATCTGAGAAATGAAGAAGGCTTTGCTAAGGGGTTTCATTAAACAGATTCCATCTACTGCTCATTTGGCTCAAAATGTTCTTCTGGAAAGTTACCAAATGGAAGTTATCTGTATAAACTCCATTCCTCTAAAACCCCCGCATGCTGACAGTGCTACCCCAGATGGGACGTACAAGTCACAGGCAGAGGGGAGGAGGATGTCAGGCCCTGCTTCTGGTGACATGTAGCCTAGGGGTAGATGGCAGATTTGCTCATTATCTTCCTTGAGTTAGTGCTTCTTTCTGGCTTCTAGATAATCTGCAGCCTGGATTTGTTAGTGAAAGTGTATTTGATCTCCAGTCTTCAGTCCTGTACAAACACTTGTAAATTATGCTGCATTCCTCACAAAACTTATATTTTCTCTTAAGACTTCCCAGTGTGGCAAATACTATAGGTTACCTTTCCAATAGCAATCCTTCCCATATGCTTGATTTGGTTCATTAGCTTGTCCCCCATGTATAGGGAGCAAACAAATCATGGTGGTCCTCTTCTTTTGAATTAAGATGCAATTGGTTTAGGTAGGAGCATGTGGTGCAATTCCGGCCATTGAGACTCAAGGGGATCCTACTGTGGGGCCCTGGGTAAGGTTTCTTTGCTTTCAAGGAGACACACACAGAATGAAACTGTCCTTCTCTTTGCTTGCTGCCTGGTACTGCTGAAGCCATCTTGTGATCATGAGGGAAAAGATGATGGCAGAGAGGAAGATAGAAAACACTTGGGTTCTTGATGATGTTGTGAAGCCTCTAAGTTAATCAAACTCTAGGGTTTCTGTTGTTGTTTTTAAATGTAAACTAAACCATGTCCTTACATTTAAGCCAGATTGATAGGAGCATTTTTATGTGCAGCTGAAAGCACTGTGTCTGTATCTAATAACTTGCCAATAAAAATGTCAGTTAGTAAGAATTTACTAAATGTCTACTGTAGTCCATGTGCAATAAACAATAGTTTGGTCCCTCAAGGAACTTAGTTTAATTCAGTGCTTCTCATAAAGAAATTTGAATTAGTATCATGCAGGTAGAGGAAAGTTGTTAAAATGCAGATTTATTAGCTCTACCATAAACCTACTAAGTCATAATCTTGGGGGTGTGGAAGAAAGGGTGAGAATATGTATTTTAAGTAAGCACTTATGTGATTTTAATGTATTCTAAAGACTGAACAATACTGATTTAAGACTGGTCATATGATTCAGTGAATAATATAAAGCAGGATACATAATAAAGTACCAAAGTACAAAATATGGAATATGAACTCTCAAGTTATGTAGCTATTCAGAAGCAGCTTGGCAAGTTGGAAGGCAAGACAGACTAAGGGTAGAATATAGGTTCTTCCGCTCACCAACCAAGCGTTTCAGTTAATCCATCTTTAATCAGGGCTAACAGGCCTCACTGCACTGTATGGTCATAAGTTCTGAGATAACATGTGAGAAGCAAGTGGTAGGGGATGGTGAAACCGAGGCTGTATGGCTCATGGTAGTCCAGGGTTATGTGGGGCCCATGTGCCTTCATTCTTCAGAGGTGCTGTTGGTTGGTTATCTCCAGAAAGAAATGAGAAAGCTGACCTAATCCAGTAGAATGGCCACCACCCCACTGCGATGCTAGTCTGTGGGACTGCAGGGCCTGTCTGGCCTTAAGGAGGTTACTATTTATTTGAAAGAGGCCTCTCAGGAGGAAAACACCTAGTGCTGTATGAATGTATTTGCCTGTCACTATGGGGACAGTAAGTGACACACATAAATTCTGGACTGTAATTATTTCTTTTTCTTTAGTTTTCAAATTTTGTTTTTTGAAGTTATCTTGTATTTAAATAGAGGGCTTTCCTCATTGAACTTTCTTTTTATGCCCAAGATTTACTATTGATTGGAGTAATATTATTATTACTTATTAGTGGTTCTCAATGAAGTACCAAAAGATGTTCTGTTTAGTTCTATTTACATAATTCTTGCAAGATAAACATAGTTTGCACTATTTTTCCTATTTCCACTTACTATACAAAAGAGAGCATTGTTTTCCAGTTGACCTGTCTAAATCAACAACTGAAAAAACAGTTGTATGAGTACTCAGTTTTCTAAAATAGATTCCTGATGATATCATTGTTCAAGTCGTCACCCAAAGGATTAAAAATTGAGACCTTTCACTAGTAGTAAAATATGGTCACCCTAATTCTTCCAACAAAATTTTTAAAAATTACTATTTTATTAAGAATATTATAGCAGTGGGACTTATATATAAATTTAACTGTGAAAGGAAAGAAATAACTGAATATTCCAGATAGTCCAGATGGAGTTACTAACCCCAGAAGAAGAATTCCTAGGGGACTTTTTCAGAGAGATATTTGGGCTTTGCATAAATCATTGATAATGGAGTTGGTGACTGACTCTGAACAGATTTCCCACAAACTCTGAGTTCTATTTCTCTGCAGTTCTGTGGGCCTCAGACCAGCTGTGCTGTTGCTGGCAGATGCCTCAGTACACAGCGCCTCTCTCTTCTCGGCCTGTTCTGTTCTTGTGAAGAGAGAACTAAATTTACTTGCAAGAACTGTCTTGGCAACCTGTAATATCCAAGACACAAAAGTTTGGAAATTCAAACCCTTTTCCAGGACATGAAAGGGCATAACGGAAGAAAATTTTCATTTTTGTAAGATCTAATATATGACCAGTTCTATTTTGTGTGCACAAAGTTCTGCAAAATATAAATATAAACACATATGTATTGAAATGTTATAGCGCATGTTGATTCCTCACAAAAATTGTGTGTGTGTGGAGCAGGGATGAACTTGAAAATATATTTTCTGAAGTTTCTTCATTACTTGTTTATAAGCACCCTGGCAGGTGGAGTTTGGTGGCTGCAGAGGTCCCCATGGCTGGGCTTTACGCAGGGCTGAATGCCCTGGGGAGGTGAGGAAGGCCATTCGAGGGTTAGGCCAACACTGGGATCTGCATGGGAGGGCCCAGAAAGGGAAGGCCTCCGAAGAGTGATGTGGCCATAGGAGACTGGAGAGAGAGCCTAGTTGTGGATCTTTTACAGAGAAAAGTTATATGAGGCAAACTCCTTGTGTGAAGTAAATCTTTAAATACAATTGCAGCATGAATGATGTACCTGTTGTGACTGGCTTCCTTGTGGAAGCATGCAGGTTGGCAAGCGTTCCACGGTCCCTGTGTGAATGAGGACTCAGTGGACACCTGGAGTACACTTACAGGTAGAACATGCGTAAATTCCAGCAGCAAAACGTTCCAGTGACATTTGGAGTTCTCACTGCATTTTGTAGTGCTCTTGAGAGACTTTCTCATATTGCCTTGCTATTTTTGGAGGGAATGTGTTATTTATGTGTGTCTCCATGGGGAAAGAACACTGTACTTGGAATCACAACCTGGGTTCAAGTGCTGCCTCTACCACTTACTGCCTTTAATCTCTTTTAAGTTGCCCAGAAGAGAGTTCCTTGTTATTCTATGGAGACAGTGATTCCTACCCTACCCAACTGGCTGAGGAAATGAATTTAAGTAACATACCTGAAGTACTTTGTAATGTCTATAAGCTTTGTAGACATGTATTCTTATTGTAGTTACTAGTAATTATGAGCTGGTGTTATGGGCTGAATCGTGTCCCCCTGCCCCTGCCCCTCCCCCTCCAGAAAAAAAGAAAAGAAAAGATACGGTGCAGTCCTAAACCCCTAGGGCCTCAGAATGTGATTTAATTTGGAAAGAGTTGCTGCAGATGTAGTTAGGTAAGGTGACGTCATACTGGTGTAGCATGGGTCCCTGATTCAATATCCTTACTAAAATGGCCATACGAAGACACAGGGATGATATCAGGAGAAGATAGAGGCAGACATTGGAGGGATGATGCTTCCACAAGCCAAACAGCCAGAAGCTAGGACAGAGGTGTGGGCAGACTCTCCCTCCTTTCCCTAAGAAGGAAGCAAACCTGCTGACGCCTTGATTTTAGACTTATAACCTCCAGAATCATTAAAAAATACATTTCTGTTATTTTAAGCCCCCTCCTCCAGCCCCCTACTGTGTAATGTGCTGTGTTATGTCAGCCCTAGGAAACTAATACAGAGGGTAAGTTATTTAAGGGGCATTCCTAGTTCAGAAGCAATGTGAGGAATTTATTACCGGTACTATACTTTAATTTTTATTTAGTGCTTATAGACAAAATACCACTTTCATATACATGATTTCACTTCATTCTCACAATTACCCTGTGGAAGAAGTGAAATTTTTCTCAATGTAGGTGAAAACTGAGGCTTGGAGGTGATCAGTAAGTCAGCTGGGAAACATTTTAACCTGCCTCTTTGCCTCTTTTCCCCATATCACAGCAGATTTGTGTAGATGATTTAGTAGCTCTTCTTGTTATATTTGTGTTTCCTCAGAGACATAAGATATATGTATTCCTCTGCTTTTTAATGTATTAGGGCCATCCAGAAAAAAATCCAGCCATAAATGCCTCTATTTTTCATATTACGTGGCTAGATCGTTTCCGGACAGCCCTCGTATAACTGGCTCCCAACATTATGTGATCTTCACTCGTTCCTTTTCCTCTGCTTGGCTCACCTGTGTTCTTGGCGACCTCAGGCTACTCATTGAGGCCAGAGGCTGAAGGGGCTCCCTCCCTGCTCTACAGAACCGAGGCCGCCTGGGCCTGACCTCAGCAGAACTCTCACTCTTGAGCAGACGCTCTTAGATGCGGGAAGAGTGCAGAGAGCCTCCGGGGGCAGCCCTGACTGATTTGCAAGATGCTGTGTGTTACGTCCTGTTCCTGCAGCTGTGTTGCCCTCCAGCCAGAGTCGTGCCCATCACAGCTGGGAGGCGGTGAGAAGACGCTAGAGAGAGGCGAGGAAAAGATGGCACGGAGGCTGAAGGCAGAGCCTCTGAGGTGCAGCTAGGACACTGAGTCTAAGCTGCTCGCACGCCCACTGAGGGATAGAAGAGCAGAAATCGGTGGTTGCCTCACATCTCTGCAGCAAAGGGAGGGACTGGAGGTAAAGGGGCTGTCCCCAGGGCATGTGCATGTGCAACGCGAGAGCTGGCAGAGAGTGTGGGTAGAGGAGGGGCTAAGAAAAGAGGCTTTGAAATAACATAGATGTACATTTCTGGGTTATTGTCTTGGCTATGTCCTGGCAGTATATGTTCTTGGATAAATATTTGACTCCTCTGAACCCCAGTGTCTTGTCTTCATCCTTAAAATTAGTGACACTCCCCATCCCTTAGGGTTGTTGTGAGGATTAAGTGAGATGATTAGCACTGAGGAAAAGCTGGAAGGTGGAATAACAAATATGATCAGTGGTGCCAGGGTACTGTTCAGGGTGGGAGAAGGTCTGCCAGGTAATAAAAAAAACTTCCAAACAACCCAGAATTCACTATGTATGCCTTTCTTTATAAGTGTGTAGAGTGTTTTAAGCTTTCTCAGTTGGGAGCTAGTTACTCGCAAAGATGGATATTACTCATATATTGCAAAATAAAACCTGAAAGATTTCCAAGCAGACATGACTTATCCCATAGAAAGCTCAACCAATAATGTTTTGTGTTCCTTTCTGTGTACTGTATTCATCTTCATCATGTAGCAACCAAAGCAATACATCATGGCATAATAAAATATCCACCATGACACAAAGGAAAAAAACCTCAAAGATGAATACTTTCCAGATCCTGAATGCCATATTCTATCACAAGGAGAAATCATTAATCATTGATTATTTTGCCCATTTGACTTATGGGTGTAGTTTTATGCATCTAAATTTTAAAAAGCATTCTATGGCTGCCAGCCAGACCCTCATCGTCCCAAACTGTACTACAGAGAGAATGCCTGGGCTACATATTGGCCATAGCCCAGTCTGGGCAACTCTTCAGTACAAAACAATTTCATTTCGCTGATCCAGGTGGCATCATAGTTTATACTTCCCTCCTTTTTATTGCAGCCACCTTCGCCCCTTTGCTGTTTCTGCCACCACACCGCAGGCATACACCTGCCTCAGAAACTTCGCTCTGCCTCAAGATGCCGGGCAAGTCCCTCCACTGGGCTTTAGGGAAACGCTAACTTCTCAGTGAGGCCTCCTCTGGTCAGGTGGTTAACAAGGCTAGCCAAGCCCTACGAGGGCAGAGGAGTTTTGTCTTTTCGAATATACGCCTGACACACAGTAGATACTCAGTAACTGTTTGTTAAGTGAGTCAATGATAACAAGTAGTTTTCGAAGACCAAAGAATCATAGGGATGAAAGAGACCTTATAAATTATTTGACTCAGTGGTGAGAAACCCTCCACCCCCTTTTTTTAAAGCAGTGTCAACTGAAGAAAAATAAAAAGTGATTTATGGGTAGAATTTGTTTTCTCTTCAAAATTAAATTTCATGGGGGAATAATGTATGTTCTTAAAGCTTAGCTGCTGCTTTATTTCATAAAAGAAATGTTCATGAGAAACTGTGGGCAGAGTTGAGAAATAGCAGGGAGAGTTTCTTTCCAATCCACATCTTAGAAATGAAATCTGGGTCTTAGCTTGAACACAGACAGCCCTTGGCACTTGGGTTGCTCAGCTCCCATCATTTAAAACCCAGTCCCATTTCATAGAGGAGGCAGAGAGTGGTCAGAGAGAAGGATCCCTTTTCTTCTTCTCAAGGTTACAAAGCTAATGAGAGGCTGCTTCAAGCACAGACTGAGGTGTCTGGCCTCCATGCAGCGCTCCACTCACCAGCAGAAGGAAAATAAGAAAAAGAGAAAAAGCTTTGGTGCTTTCTGCTCAATTAAGCTTAAATAAACATTGGATACAATGTTCTAAGATCAGTAGATGTCTGCCCGTTATGCAACAACGGACATGTGGAAATCAGAATTATTTACTGCCTTTAATATAGTGTCATCATAATTGTCTCGTTAATGATTGCAAGCATTCCGCCTCCCCCTGCCCCATGGATTATTAATGTGAACTAATTTTTAACAAGTATTAATAATGAGTAGGTGTTGCTCCAACTGCCCGAGTCTGAGAAGAGCCCTGTGAACACTTCATCTGCCTATCTTTCTAATGTGCTTATATCTAGCCAATCCTTGTTCATAGGATAGGTATTACCTCTTTTGTTGCTGAATTTTAATTTTCTTTTTGACTGTTATTCTTTGTTTTCAGTGTTACCTATAAATATACCCACATAGATTTATAAGGCAGAACCTCTGAGAATAGGAGTATGTAATTTATATTGAGGCAGTTTAATGAGCCAGTAATTACTTTTACTTGTGTAGGTATTCTGTTTGCATATCAATACATTTGTTGGCACTCAATGAGTACCATAAGATGGAGGGATGACGTTGTTTTAAACTTGGTTGTTCTTTCTGTTTCTTTTTGGGGGATGTGGGGGTGGGGTTCTACAAGTCAACTGAAAATATCTACATTGATGATTGAAATGCCTGACTGCCATTTTTTGCTTTTCCAGTTAATCAGGTACCCAGGCGTCTACTGCTCTAAGCAGGGCCCTAAAGTCCCACCATTACCCTCTATTAAATTTGTCAGCTACAGTTCCTCAAGAATCCATATCCAGTACACTGTGATAAGTAGCTTACTAGAGGGGTATCAAGCACATGAGGCCATGGAGTCCCTGCCTTTATGGAGCTTACAGCCTGTTCTGTAAGATTAGTGGGGAGAAAACAAACAAAAACAAACACAGAAACCTCACCATCTCAGGCAGTACATAGAAAGTTCTAGATATAAGGCTTAGCAAGAGAAGAGATGTGGGAGAGATCAAAGTAGAAACGAATGTTGGGGCCAGATAATCTCTCTGTTTTTGCTTTGAATCATAGACTGTTTCTTCCCTTTTCTTTTACTTTGCTTCTCTGGAATCTAAGAAATTGCAAAAATTTCCTTGGGTTTCTTTTTCAGTCTCTTGCTATATTTCAGGAATTTGTTCTCTTCTCCTGGGATATCGGTCACCAGCCTGGGATAAAGAATTCCACTTGGGTTCATATTAACATCTGATATATCAGAAGGATGATTTCTATTTTTCATTGTTCATGTGGAGAATCAGGTGGAAGCAGGTTTCCCGTTCTCCTTGGATGGCAAGGTGAGCTAATACCTTCATTTATGATAATTCTTTTTGTGCATACATTCATTGCCCTTAACTCAGAAAAAAATGTCATCTATCCAAATGTCATATTCTTAAACAGTACAAAGATCCTTTTCCCTTGTTTGGCTTTATTTTCTCTAAGGTATAGTCTCATTGTCACACAAGCAAATACAGGTTATGGGTAGCATGAAAAAAGGGTCCAAAAAACTGTGGTTGAACTATTTGGAATGTAGTAAACTCAACTGGTTAAGGAACAGAAAAATTCTTAATTGTGAACATATTGTCATAAGGATCAATGAATCTGAAAATCGTATCATCTTCATTGTTAAAGGTACTTTTAAAAACGAAGATTCAGTGTATAGATATTTCTCTTCACATTGACTCATTTCATTTGTCCATTTTGGTCTGTTGTCATGATGTATATTTTAGGATCAGAATTATTTTAAAGCTGCAGTGGGTCCTAGACAGCTTCTAACCTAACCTGTTCACTTGGCAAATGAAAGAGCCAAAGCCCAGACACATTACGGGACTGACTAAAGTCACAGAAAATTGTAGAAATCCTGATACTAAAGCCCAAATGCCTTGAATACATTAATAGGTGCAATATGACCAAACCGTTCTCTGACAAATGAAATAGAAAACAACTCAAATTCATATGTATTGCCTCTGTGATCTTGCCTTTTCAAACTGGAATTTTAGTTTCTTTTAGACATTGCACTTATATTAGTAAGATGTTTAATTTCTAAGTAGCCTTTCCCTGGATGATTTCCAGGTGTGGCACTGTAAACAGTTGAATCAAAATTGTCTGATGGTTAATTTAATAGATTTTGAAATTTCCTGACTTTTTATTATGAAAGGTTAACATTTATTTGGTTTATTTTGAAAGTCATGGTTAACTATATCAGATCTTGTCGTAGGTCCTTCACTGCCTAGGTTGTATTATTTTATTCATAAATGTACAGGAACTTACAGAGGTTATTTAAAGAGGAGGCAGTAAAATTGGCCTACTCTGTTAATCAGAAGGGAGTAGGATAGAGAGGCTCATCTTTCTGAGATAGTTTAATGCAATCTCTTTTAAAAGCAGAGGACTAGTTTAGATGAATTCAAAGATCTCATTCAAGTACTTTAATCTCTAACTGAATCATTAAATGCAGTAAATAGTTAAAACTAGTTGTAATTTACAGACTTACTTGTCAACATATTCAACTAGATCTGTAGAATTCTTGGTTGACATTTTGGCTGGAGATAATCTTACCTAAAACAGAGGTCATGGGTTTAAAATGTATCAGCAACTTTACAAGGAAATCCTGTCCATCTTATCCTTATATACCGTATTTTCCGGCGTATAAGACGACCGGGTGTATAAGATGACACCCTAATTTTACAGTTAAAACATAAGTTTAGGCCTATATTCGCCGTATAAGACTACAGCCTCGGAAGTGGGGGGTAGTCTTATATGGCGAATATAAGCCTAAACCTATGTTTTAACTGTAAAATTAGGGGGTCGTCTTATACACCCAGTCGTTTTATACGCTGGAAGATACGGTAATTGTTTTAATTTTAAGAAAACTATATACTATGGATCACAGACCATTAGCCCAGTTAATCTTGCACATTAGAGACTAAAACAAAAATCAAGTTATGGGAAGATTAACTATAGAGCTGTATTTTGCAGATTTGGTATCACATTCAGGAAAAACTTTTTGGACAGGGCAAAGCCATTGATTACTCTTAGATAATTTTTAAATAAAATATCCAATGATTATTGGCTGAGTTACTAAAGAAGTCCTCACAGAGTGAATTATTCCTGACATGCTGAATTCTGAGGTGGGTCAGCTAATTTTCAAAAACAAAGCCCCAAAATAGAAGAACTAGTTTAGCCAGGTAACTTGGTTTTCTAAGAAAGTGAGGTGACAGATTATTGGAGTCAATGAGAAAGAAAAGGACAGAGCACAGTTATATACATAACTTACTTGTATTAAACATAGCTGGCCATATGCACACTTAACTAATTCAATAAAATGATACCACTAGAAAGTTCTATTTATGTGAAAGTTCAAATTTTTGCAGCATTTCTAGGAGGAAAGAGGATACCAAATGTACGGTACTCACTGTCTTGCGTGTGCCGAATGTTTTCAACTCTAATGTTCTTTTATTTTTAAGTTTCAAAAGAGAACACACTTTTATCATCGTTTTAATAGCCCATCACTGAACTGGATTCAACAGGAAGAATAGGAGTGGTATTCCACTTCATTTTAAAACTTAAACAAAATATGATATGTTCCTGGGGTATTTTTTCTTGGTTTATGCTATTGTACACTAGAATGGTGAGAGCAGGAGACGTTAAGGCTAGCATACAGAAATCATTCCTTTTGCAAATAAATGCCCAAGGAACTACCACTTCTTACTTCTTAATTGAGGGCCTAAGAAACTTAATTGGAAATCTCACTCCTCCAATAAAACATAAAATAAAAAGTAAGTCAATTATTAAGGAAGCGCCCAATAGTCAGGCTATCCTGACCTGGCCCACTTGGTGGAGGGCCACCACTAATAGGCTCCATGATGCTCAGGATGGAGCCAGTGGGCCAT
This sequence comes from Craseonycteris thonglongyai, assembly GCA_004027555.1. Taxonomy (NCBI): domain Eukaryota; kingdom Metazoa; phylum Chordata; class Mammalia; order Chiroptera; family Craseonycteridae; genus Craseonycteris; species Craseonycteris thonglongyai. Next base: position 8,638 of record PVKE010008403.1, on the reverse strand, counting down.
GAGAGCTTTTGCCTCCCTCTCCCCCTCCACTGCTGAGTGAGCTCTGCAGTGGTCTGACGTTCTGAAGTCCGGTCTCCCTGGAGAAGGAATACACTGGTCCTCTGGGTGTCCAGGTATCCATGTTATGAAACCCATCCTAACTCCCTAAGGACTGTGACTAATTCTGCTCTGCTTCGTGTTTTCACCCCAGGCTTCCTCTGGAACAGGGCTGCCCCCTGCCCCCTTCCCTGCTCCTCATTTTCTAATGCCAACTCTTTCCTTCTCACCTCTCCACCATGACCCCTGGCCTGTGGGAGTCTGTTTATGGTATTTCCTCAACAACTGGCTGGTCACCAACCTTAGATGTTGGGTGCCTAGAAGCCCTTAGTAAGTATTTGTGGAATAAAAAAGCATGATGAACATTGTACCCAAGGACACTAAATTACTGGGTTTTTGTCTTCTTTTCTGCTTGAGTGAAACAATTAGATATCTTTTATTTTATTAATTTTAAAATCTTTTTTGGAAAACCATAAACAGCATTCTCTCAAAAATTATATCTACAACTCACTTTTAAAGTACCAAATGTTACATCTGATGGTGGATGAAAATTTGGAAGACTATAGAAAAATGAAAGATACAGGAAACATTTTTTCACTTATAATTCTACCACTTAGAGCAAAAGTCATTATTAACATTGGGGCATATTTATTTCCTCTTTTTTTAATGCAATTTTATGTATCTAAAAAAGTAAATTTTATATGTTTGCTAATGAATGTAGGAGTCAGCTGTTTCATCCCTGTTCCTACAAGCTAGAATGTAATTATATAAAAATTCTCACAAACAACTTGGTGATTATTATGGGACTTTTTCACATGTCAGTTTTCACCTGTTTCATAATAACCCTTTATGGCTTAATGGCCTATGAAATACTTTCAGGTATATGATATAATTTTATTTTTTCAACAGTCTTGTAAGGTGGGAATCATTATTTTTACCAAAAGGATAACATGAGTTACCATCAGTAACTGAATTCTTTTTTATTACAGAAAGAATTTAAGATGATTATTTTTGTAGGTGAGGCATCTGAGGAGCAGAGAAGTAATGGATCTTGTTCAAGATTTTGTAGATAGTGGTAATACTCACATTATGCTATTGACTGAGTACTTCCTACCTGTTAAACCCTTTACCCCAGTGGCTTGTTCAAACCCTACTTCTTTGTATGATAGGCCCATTTCATAAAAGAGGAAACAGAGAGGTTAAGTAACTGCTAAAAGTCACACAGCTATTGTGTGGTATAGAGACGATCAACACAAAATATCAGTCAGTGCTTAATTTTGTGCTAGGTTTCCAATGCCCTTTCCATCACAAGAAGTCTAAAAACACTGCTTAAAAAAAAAAAATGTTCTTTTACATTAATGGAAAAGAGAAGACAAGCACCAGTAAAGAAACATTCTAATTAGCTTTTTTTTTCATGTTAGCAATAAGGTCTATCTATACCTTGAGTTTATCATAGTTTCTTTGAGTCTTCATAAAAAATAAATTATCAAATTATTACTAATTTTTAGCCCTATATATTAAAAGTCAGTCCAATAAAGTTTCACAAATTGAGACCCTTTTGCTTTTCAGCTTGTGCTGTCATCAGTTACTTTGTCAAAGCAGAAAACAAACAAACAAACAAACAAAAAACAACAGGAAATGTGGGTAGAGTGAAAAGAAATACAGCTCTCTTGGGATTCCTTAGAACTCCCTAAGCAATGCTAACCTTTAAAGAAGCTGAACAAAATATTCTGGTTTTTATAAAAATATCTAAAAGTACTTGCTTTCTTTTCTTGGTCACTGGCTGGGCCAGGAAGGGGGACATCAGGTTCATCCTGCTGTTCCTCTGCCAGCGGGGAGGCACTTCTGTTTATATCTGTATCTAGGCAACCAGAATGCTGAATCAGACCAGGGACTATGGCAAATGAATTTTCGCAGTGATGGTAATTTTTTTTTTAATTGTGGGCTGTTCATGAATGTAAGGTGAAGGTTAATGGGAGCCTTCTAATTTGTTTTACACTCCCCTCTCCCTCCTTCCCTACCCCAATTTCCCCCAAGGTCCCCACAACGTCTATAATCAACTAGAACTTTTCATCTCAGGAACTTTCATTAGACATTTTGAAAAGTTTGTTGAAATGCACCCATTTAGGTCAAACTAATTAATAAGGAATGATTTCTCACCCTATTGTGGACAAACCATTCCATGGTCTTCTTTGGGATTTATTACCTTTTTTTTTTTTAAATGTATAATATGAAATATAAGTCAGATAGATAGTAAAATATGAGAAATGTAGAGATCTTGAATAGTCTGTGAGATAAATACCTGAACTCATGATGCTTGGTTTCTTGGCTTTCTTTTTTGTTAATTTGTTTTTTTTGAAGGGCACAGAGATTTGTTTTTTTCTTCCTCTCTCTCAGAAAACCAAAGTACTCAGGAATCTTGATCACATCCTGACTAGAGTCTTGGTGTTTTGGGGGCATCTTTCTGGGGTGGCTCAGCAGCATTGTGACTGCACGAAGGATCTATGATGTCAGTGGGGCTGGCCCTCCCTCACATTTTAAATTCTTAAATCCCTGGAATTTAGGAGCTTCAAGGTCCTTCCTAATGCTCATTGTTATACAAATGTCACCTCTTTGTCTCATTGGATGGAAAGTGACCATTTTAAAACTGCTATTTCACACACACACCCATTTCACCTTTACAGTTCGATAAAAAGACCAATTTCCATCCAAACAGAAAGAAAACGAAAAGTTGCAGTACTAAATCTCCCTCTAGCTGGTTAAGGAGGATAGCTCTTCCAAGGCCACTAGGGGGCGTTGCACGAAGACTGTAGCAATGACGGGTCAGATGGGACCAGGCTTTAAATAAAATACTGAACTTTGGCTTTGTAGAAAAAATTTTGTTCAGTTATTTCACCAAAAAATACGTGAATGGCTTCAGCTCTGAAATGTTTTACTCAGTCTTAAAATTGAAATTTACATATTTTGCTAGTACTAGTAGGTCCTCAAATACAGAAATAATGTATTATTGGCTAAGTTACTTTTCAAATTATGGTACTGGGTTTGCTTCGCTCAGAGGATACAACATGGTCAGAATGCTGAACAACAAACTGATTCCATGGATAAATACCACTCATGAGTTTTGCCTTCAACGGTGTATATTCTAGTGCTAAGCTAAGCCCTTAAAACTTAGAGACACAGTATTTACTATTTCTTTAAAGCAGTCCAAAAGACTCATTAAGCTATCTAAATCATTATTTTATCAAGTGTCAAGGGAGACTGGCACACCAATGGCAGAAGACAAGTGGCTATAAACACCAAGAAAGTGGGTTAGAACCTTGACTCCTCAACCTACTGGTATTTTACTTTGGGTAAAATTACTTCAACCCTTCAAGCCTCAGTTTCCTTGTCAGTAAAATGAGCAAATAATAGTGACTTCATAGTTGGTTGAGATGATTGAGTGCAATAATAAAGAGCTCAGCTAAGTGCTAGGCTGGAATCCACTAAACTATATCTAAAGGGTGTCCCCAAATTCACGCAAGAAGTAATTTTGATAGAAAACAGAGGTTTATAATTAAAAATTGTAAATTTTCATTGCTCAACAGTGAAAACGCGTTGTTCTTTCATGTAGCGCTCCATTTTTAATAATCCTGAACTGTCAGCCGTCACACTGTTTTTTTTTTTGTTGTTGGCAACACTTTACCTCACAAATGACGCAAAATTCAAATCTTGTGTGAATTTTGGGACACCCTTATCATTACTAGTGATTATTCCACAAAGTTGCAATTATCTCAGAAACAGATACAGGGTCTGAGGTAGAAAAGAAAATTGGATTTGATCCTGCTAATCAACTTTTTGAGATTCTTTCTTTCCTTAAATTCAGCTCTAAATCTATATACTTTGTCTAGGAAAAGTCGGCCTGAATGAAATGAATCTAACTTGTTTGTTCTCTAAATGGCCGCTTAATTTTTAACAGAACAGTGCACATAAAGCCATTGAATTTCCACCGGCTGGAATGTGTATATAAGATTCTTCTTGGGAGGCAATGATTTTGAAAGATTGCTTCTAATCCAGGCCTACCAAGAGTATAGCCTAAAGCACAAACCCCAACAGTGTTCAATTTAGACCTTAAAAATGTTATATTCTGATATTATTTTAAATACAGATATAAAGAATTCATCTTGCGGTGGTGTTCAGTGAAGGGGGTTGGTTAGTGTTGAGGGTCAGCTAAGACAGAGAACCGCTGTGTGTTGTGCACTACACAACCCCTAGGGAGCAATTCACACAAGAACCCTATAGATTTTCATATTTGTTAAAACAAAATTTCAGGCATATATCAAGAAAATATCTTATTTTAAGAAAGGAGGGAAAGCCAGAATGGCTCAGTAGGTTAAGCACTCACTTTGCAGCACCGGGGACCGAGGATCAAATCCTGGCCCCGGCCCACCGGACCCATATGCTGAACTGGGGAGTTCCCCCAGTTCAGTTCTCTCTCTGTCTCTGTCTCTGTCTCTGTCTCTCTCTGTCTCTGTCTCTCTCTGTCTCTCTCTCTCTCTCTCTCTCTGTCAAAAAACAATTAAAAAAAAAGAAAACTGTAAAAAAAAAAAGAAAGGAGGTCAATCAGGACAGTTTCTGACAAGTGGAGGTGAAGGGTGTGGCTGAAGGGACACCGTTCTAACTCACACAGACCTTGTATATGGGCCAGTGGCAGCCCTCACCCTGGGTGTCCCTGAGCACTGTGTCCTCACTTGAACTCGCCTCAACCAGCCTTGGGCCACAGCAGCCAGTAGCTGTGGCACAGTGTGTCCTTCTCAATTTCCTCTTTTTTTCTCTCTTCCTTGTCTATCACCTCCTACCTATTGTCCCAAGAACCTTTAGAGTACCATATCCTTTTTGCAAAGACCTCATTTGGACCCCCTCTTATGGCTCCCACCTTTTTTTGTGCTATTCCAATTTTACCTGCTCTAGTCTCCTAATAAACTTGACATGTTTAACACTTGACATTTGAGGAGATATCTTTTATGTTCCACCATATGATTCTTCTGAGGAAGACAGTCCGGATGTGAAGATCCTGATTTTACCAATAAAAATGCAAAGAGGGTCACAGAGGTTAAGTGGCTCACAAAAGTAAACAGGGAACATCTGACCAGACCCAAGTCTTCCCATCATCCCTTGTGCACGTTCGTTCCCTCCTGGGATGCATTGTACTGAATTCTGCTAAGGTGTAAGGGTTTGATTTCCATTCTAAGGGGTGCTCAGTGCTAAGTGGGTCCTTAATGTTCCCTGGCAATTATATGTCATCTCCTCAGCCCATCTGAATGACCCTCCTACATGTTCCATACTTCACACTGCCGTCAGCTCTTCTCTCAGCCGCACTTTTAGCTGATGACCTGTCCTTTCTATTTTATCAAGAACATAGAAGTAATCAGAAGGGAATTTTGAGAAGCCCACCAATTACATCTCTAGACCTCAGCGCATCTGTGTCCATAAATTCTGCCTCCTCTCCTGTTTCAGTAGATGAACTATCTTTGCTCCTCATTCAGGTCCATCCCTGTTGTCCATGGGTCTCACTCCCTCTCACCTAATCAACGACTCCTCTTGCCTCTTTACTAGAGTATTCTTATCAATATACAAACATACTTTTTTTCTTCCACCCATCTTAAAGCAAATAACATTCTTTTGACCGTATATCCCCTTCCAGCTGCTACTCATTTTTTCCCCTTTCCTACACAGGAAAACCCCCTGAAAGTGTTGTTTGTATATTGTTCTTTCCAATTTCTCTTTTGCTATGGTTTGAATTGTATCCCTCCCCCAAATTCATATGTTGAAGCCCCAATCTTGAATGAATGTGATTGTATTTGGAGATAGGATGTTTAGTAGGTAATTCAGGTTAAGTGAGGTCTTAAGAGTAGAGTCCTGATTGTCTTTATAGGAAGAGAAAGCAATTTCAATATTTTCCCCTCCCTCCCTCCTTCCCTTCCTACACACACACACACACACACACACACACACACGTGTGTGTGAGGGAAAGTGTGAGGACACAGTAAGAAGACAGTCATCTGTAAGCTAGGAGGCACTAGAAACTGAATCTTTAGTCACCTGTATCTTAAGACTTCCCAGCCTCCAAAATTATGAGAAATAAATTTCTGTTGTTCAAGCAACAGAGTCTATGTTTTTGCTTTTGTTTTTAATTGTTAAATTTATTGGGGTGACATTGGTTGGTAACAATAAGTTTCCAGATGTACAAATCTACATTACATTGCCTATGTATCACATTATGTGCTCACCACCCAGAACCAGTTCTCCTTCCATCACCACATATCTGGTGCCCACTCCCCCCCCACCTACACACACTATCCCTCCCCCCTCCTCCCCTTCCCTCAGGTAACCATATGACATTTTGCTACAGCAGCCTGAGCAGGCTCAGACAATCTTGAATCATTAAAATCAAGCTTTCTGTCCCTTGCTCCTTCCACTGCTCTTGTCCAGGTCCCCTTCGACCTCTCTGTTGCTAAATCAAGTGATCAGTTGTTAGTCCACATCTTACTTGCCCCATCAGCAGCAGTTGACAGAGTTGAGAGCTGTTTTCTACTTGAAATTCGTTCTTTACTTGGCTCCATTACAGGGTAAGGCGGCTCCCATGGCTCTTCTATTCCGTTTTATGGTTTCTCATTCATCTCCCTGACCTGTGAGCATGTGATCAGTCATCTCAATTACTTGGAGCTTTCTCAAAAGTCTTATGTCTTCAGAGCCATTGGCCCTGGGCAAACCAGTGTAGCTGCTCACTCTACCTCTGGGTGTGAAGTGCGCAAAACACTCACTCAGTTCTTGGACTTCTGTGCTCACTATCTGATGATCTTGTTTAATCTAATGGCTATACACTGATGGTCCCTTGAATCTCCTTTGCCCATACAGCCTTTCCCATTGAAGTAAATGCCAACAGCCTTTTTGGAGTTGCTCAGACCCCAAACCTTGAAATTCTTTTTCATCCTCCTCTTGTTCTCTCATACTCTAGCTATTTGCCAAACCTTCACAATATATCCAGACTGGGTCACTTCTGCCACCTTCTTTGCTGCCACACTGGGCCAAGCTACCATTATTTGTCCCTTAGATTATTGTAGTAACTTTCAAAAACCAGACTTTCTTTGATCAAATTTATTCCCCCCTCCCATCAATTATTCTCAACAGAATAGCCAATGATGTCAAAATTAATAATAACCATGACACTTGTTGGCTCCAAATCTTTCAATAGGTTCCATTTTATAAAGGATGAAATCTTTCTAAAATCTACAGGAACTTTCTGAGGCCTGTGTGATGCAGTCCTCCCATAGCCATTTGAGCTCGTTCCTATGACTGTTTCCCTTGCCTGTTCTCCTACAGCTGCAAAGGCCAACTCAGTCTTCCTTGTATATTAGGGTAACCAAACATCCTGCTTTTGGTGGGACAGTCCCAATTTTTAACAATTTGTCCCATGTTGTTTTAAAAAAGTCCCGATTTTTGGAAAGAATGCACGACAAACTAGGGAACGGTGGGAGATAGACCAAATTTATAACCAAGAACCCCCCACAACCCCCCACAACCCCCACATCCCCCACCCCACACCCCCACCCCCGTTAAATGGTGTCTCGCTTTACCAATGTTAAAATCTGAGTGGGCACTAGATATAAGGTGATGGAAGGGGAACTGATACTGAGTGATGGGCACATAATATGATGCATGAATGATGTGATGTGGACTTGTACATCTGTAAACTATCTAATTGTTACCAACCAATGTAACCTCATCAAATTTAACAATAAATTAAAAAAAAAAAATCTGGTCAGCTTATTGTATACATATTGGCGGGCCTTGGCCTCAGGGCTTTTGATCTTGCTTTTGCCTCTGCTTTAATGCACTGTCTCTACATAGTCATTTTGCTCACTCCCTTTCTTCCTTCTGGTCTTTATTTAAACATCATTTTCTCAGAGAGATCTTCCCCAGCTATCTAAAACTCTAGTTTCCTCTCATATACATACTTCTTATTACTATTCCCTACTGTATTTACCCTTTGGCATTTATTTGCATTTACTTTTCTTGCTAAATGTTTCCCCTGCTATAATCTAAGCTCCACGGGGCAGACATTTTTTGTCTCTTGTTGACTGCTTTGCCCCAATGCCTAGAGCAGTGTCTGGCACATGGTAAGTGCTCAATAAATATATTTTTAAATAAATGAAGTGCATAGAGATGTGTAGACAGAATTCTACAGGGGAGTTCAGAAGTACAGGTGACTTCTCTCTGGTGTTAATGTGGATGAATATGGCATAAATTGTAAAGAAGCTGGCATTTTACTTGAACCTTGAAAAATGCACAGACTGGTAGCTCCTAAGGTCTGAGTGGCACTCTTGGTGGTTTGACTATATTCTTCACCCCGTTCTGCCCATAATACCCCCAAAGAACACTTCCAGGGGCTCTCTGGCTGCCTAGACCTTCACTGGCACTTAGAGGAATGGTCTCTTTCGCCATCACCAAATAGTTCTTGTCCTATTCTCTGCCTGTCTGACTTTTAGCCAGTTGTCTATAAGGAAGTAGCTAATAAAGTCAGTATGGATTTTTTACTTACAAGAGACAGTGTCTTAGTCCAGGC
>PVKE010008402.1:0-47816 GCA_004027555.1 Craseonycteris thonglongyai | reverse complement strand
GTAAATAATTGGAACTTGTTAGTTATGAGATGCTTGGTTGTTGTTGTGTGTGTGTGTGTATATATATATATATATATATATATATATATATATATATATACACACACACACACATATATATAAAATTATCATTTGTGTAAATGTGTGTGTGTGTGTATGTATGTATGTATGGTATGTGTGTGTGTATGTATGTGTGTGTGTATATATGTATATATATATGTGTGTATATATATATATGTGTGTATATATATATATATATATATATATATATATATATAGTTGAAGGATAACAAATATTTACCTTCCTCTGTATTTTCTACAACAACCAAGCATCTCATAACTAACACGTTCCAATTCTTTATAAAAGAAGAAAAATTATTTTTGTCAATGAACAGTAATAGCAAGTTTAGAAGTAATTTGGTTAACAAATGCAATCTAATTTTTGAAGTCTCACACAAAACAGAGGCTATTTCAAGTCACTCTAAGCTCACTGCTTTTTAAATTATTTAATAAGAGGGTCTTGATTAGCCTCACAAGACAGTGGCTCTAGTGAATTTAGGGGAGGCCTGCATTTCTACTCCCTGAGCTCAATGCATATGTTTCCCCAAAAACCAATTTCACAAGTGAACAGATTTTTATCACACGGATTCAACCAGGCAGTGTAGTAGAGAATTGTCCCAACGCAATCCCAATATAATTATTAAACCATTTCACTATTAGTTGCTAAATCCTATGGCTACTGGATTTGAGTGGCAGAAAGTAAGACAGTAGAGCAGCACTTGAGACCCAGGTATCAGAGGAATTTTGTGGATGCAGGGGGTAGGCAAACTTTCCCTGTAAAGGGACAGAGAATAAATGTCTCAGGTTTTGCATACTCTTCAGCCTCTGCTGTAACTCGAATGAGTGTGACAGTGCCCAGTATAATCAATTATGTACTAGTATGTAACAAATATCCCCCAAATTGAGTGATGGGACAATATTTACAAGTGCTTGTTGTCTGGTTAGACTGTTACTGAGTAATATTGGCCTGCATTTATTCAGCATCTCACAGATGCCAGCACAGGGAAGTTGTTTTCATGAATACCTGGCTCCATCAAGGCCGCAGACGTTCAAGGGCTGCGACCAGGCCCGCAGGATGGTGTGACAGCACTGGGAGAGCTGAATGGGCAGAGGGGTTCCCTGGGGGGCGGAGGAGTCATGGGGAGCAGCTAGCTGCAGGGAGGGAGCTTTACTCTGGGGCAAGGGTTGCCAACATTCGAACCCATCACTCAGAAATTTCATTTCCAGCCAAGACCTGTGCATGCCAGAGGCTTCAGCCAGCGCTGCGGGAAGAGGGAGGGCAGTGGTTCTTTACCGGGGGACTATAGAGCCCACTCACCTGCATCCAGGGGGTTCCACCTGCAGATGAGGGGTGAAGCAGTCCACACCCACGTCTTTGAGAGTATATTTCAGACTACTCACTCTGGAGCTGGGTCCCAGAGCAGCACTGGTAAAGGGGCTTCTTTGGAGTTTATCTTCTTTGGAAGAGACAATTGGGACAATTAGCAAGACTTGGCCTTCCAGGGCCCCTTAAAGGGCCCTCCTAGAAAGAGGGGCCATGAGACACCAATTATCATTTATGCCACAAGCAATAGAAAAGACGCTTTCTCTTGGAATTAGGCATCATTTTTACGTTTCTGATGACCAGCTGGCCACCGAAGAGCTTGGGAGCCAGCAAGGACAATTCTGTCATCATTATCCCTGGTGTAGATGTAAATCTCCAGCTCATTCTACTGCCACCATGATACATGCACACAGCTGATAATACATGCATTCAGCACTTGAGACACTTTCCAAGTCTGTATTCTTACAGAGTGCCTTCTCTCCACTGTTTTTGTGGTCTTGAACTTGGACATCATTTTTGTATTTTGCCTTGCAAGCTAAAACTTTTATTTCATTGGGAATTAAGCAGCCTCTGAATTGGGGGAAAATAATGACTGAAAAAAAATATTTGGTTTCCTGTTTCCCAGAAAGAACTTCCTGCTGTTTTCATTTCTGGCCCAGCATCCTTTCAAAGAATTGAGAATGTCATTCAAATGAATCACCCCCCTGGGCTCAGTAGAAGTGACAAGGATATGAACACCCTGCCTCAGAGTGTTTGTGCATTGCTACCTCTGGCAGAGTAGGAGGCAGCTAGGGTTGGAAACAGGGTGGCCCTGCTGTGACACAGGCTGTGGAAGAGGAAGACATCTACCAACCAAGGAGGCCCCTGCAGCCTCATCCCTCTACATGTGGTCCCTAGACCAGCATAATTACCTAAAAGTTTGTGGACATGGAGCATCTCTGATCCCACCCATACCTCTGAATCAGAACCTCCCTTCGATGATATCTGGGCTGCTTGGTGCTCTAATATAACTGTGCCTGAGAAGGAGTCAATGGGCCAAACAAGTGGCCTTCCTGAGCATTCATTCCCCAGAGGAACCAGTACCTTCCTCGTCCCCTGCTAGAGTCTCAATGATCATCTCTAGTTGTGTGGAAAGGGGTTCCTGAGACCCTCAGCATCAGCACTATGTCTTCTCTGTACACACCATTCATCATCTTAGGACATGTCAGAAAAGCAGATTCCAAGGCCCAGCCCAGACCTTCTGAATTGGATCTGCCAGGGCTTGGGCCGGCCTCCTGAGTGAGTGCTCTGGGTGACTCTGCTGCACAAGCGTGAGGACCACCGGTTCGTGGACTGTTGGACATGACTGCAGTGATCACATCCCAAAAGCTCTTCTTTCTCCGGCTCTCCCACTGTATGTCCTGGTTCTGCCAGTACTTCCCTGCCCCCTGCCACCACAATCCCTGCCCTCAGGGGCACAGCTCCCCAACCCTTATTCTGACGAGGTAGTGGAAGGATACTTCTAAGCCAAGCTAAATGGCAGTTGTAGAATTTTGCCACAAAGACAAAAGGCATAGCAGACATCACCATCATGAAGCTAAAAGTCATGCATTGGGATAAAAGCAAGAAAACTGAAGGAATTCAAGATATTAAGAAAAGAGAAGCAAAATATGGTGATCTTTAGAACGTTTAAGAGGAATAGGAGGAATAATGATGACAACAGGCTTTGAATGACAAAGAAAGAAAGAAATACTGATAACTTCTTTCAGTTAAAGGCCAAAAAGTTTCCACCTACCTCCCAATAGAACCACCACAGATCTCAGAATTGACTTGGCTGAGACCCACCTCTATGGGACACTCGAAATCTCCACCATGTGGCTTCCAGTAAATTGTGAACCTATGCTCGAAATTTCTCTGTCCCTGGACTCTTCACCTCCGGAAGTAGGGACAATCCCACTTCATCTGTGATTATGTAACCAGATCAGTCTGTTGTACTGCAGAAGGTGTTTCCTTGCCACAAGTCAGTTCACACAAGGTTGGCAGATGTTGCACTAGTTCATACGTCACTTTTCATACTTTCTCGAATCATTCTTCAGTGAACACTTCATTACCTCCATATTACAGAACGAAGTTATATTTTTTTTAAAAAAACCCTTGAAAATATCTGTCATTCATAGTGTATAGCTAAGTATTTTCTCTACTAAAGCATATTAGTTTCTATTGCTGCTGTAGCTAATTACCAGGTTAATGGTTTAATCCATTTTCCATCTAGAAAAAAAGTGCAGCTCGCTGCTTCATCTGTTTAATTTCACATAAACATGCTCTTTGAGGCTGAAGCAAATCTGACTGGTTTTCAATGTGAAAATAAAATATAAAAACTGTTCTTGGAGTTATTTCTAAACAGAACTTGTCTCTAATCCTAATGTAACAGAAATGTGTATGATGGCCAGTATTTAATAATTTTATCACACATAGGAATGTTATGTTTTCTAGGATTTGTCATTTTCTGCAATTAATTACTATACTTTGTAAATGGAAATGCCACTACTAAAAACAGAATGTTATAAATAGAATGATGTCATTTGTTTCCAAAGACTATCTGTATACTAGAGCAATGTGAAAATAATGATAGAAGTGAGATATTTTATATTTCATGACAAACTTTGGGGGTAAGATTAGGACTGTAATCTGCGAGTTGTCTCTAAGTAGACACTGCAGCTGCAAGTGCCACTGGCAAGTATTCTCAGGGCAGGTGAGAAATGGGTTAAAACAAGACACATCATTATCTTACAGTTATGCACATAAGAAGTCCAAAATTAAGGTGTCAGCAGGGCTGTGTTGCTTCTGGGAACTCCATGGAATAATTTGTTTGCTTGCTTGTTTGTTTATTTGTTTGTTTGTTTGTTTACATTTTCCAGCTCCTAGAGGTCTGAATTTCTTAGACATGGACTCTTTCTCCATCTTCAAAGCCAACAATACAACATCTGCCAATCTGTCTCGCTCTCTGACCTTTGCTTCAGTTGTCACATCTCTTTCTCTGATTCCACTTCTTCTTCCCTCTTTCATCTTTTAAGGACCCTGAGATTACATTGGGCTCACCAGACTAAGGCTCCAGATCCAAAGACAACAAAGAATGAATAATTAATAATGAAACCAAGGCAGCAAAAAGAAAGATCCAAGATAGTAGATTAGGACTATGCTTATTGCCTCTCAGGATCACAACAAAATTACAAATAAATTATAGAACTATCTTAAGACTAATTGAATAGAACCTCTATAATTAAGGATATAAAGAAGGGGCCACATTGAGACTAGAAGGGGAGTGAAGATGCAAAATGGGCTGACCCCAGACCCACAGACAGTGGTTGAACACTGGGAGGGATACCTCAGTGAAGCAGTCTCCCCTGAAAATGATGGGGTCTCAGACCCACACTAAGTTCCCCAGCCCAGGAGTCCTTTGCCAAGAAGAAGAGTCCCCAAAACATCTGAGAGTAAAAATCAGCGATGATTCTGCCCGTCCATTGCGGTGAGATAGAAGGCAGCTGGAGATCTAGACACCCTCTTAAAAGGTGTGCACAGACTCATTCTCTTGCAAACACTCACCCAGTACTGGGTGGAGGGGTGTCAACTCTAGAGGCACCAGAGATGTACAAGGGAAGGCTGAGTTGTGTGGTTTCAGGGGAAGGTTGGAGGTATAATTGTCCCTGTGTGGAGCCTGCTTTATGTGTAGTCTACAGAGGGTGCCATATTTTCTATATTGAACCCTCTCCCAGAAGACCAAATCTGACACTGCATTGGTCTGGTAAAATTTGCTCATGTATACCACCTTGGTGATGCCATGGGACATGACCCCACACAGCTAATACTACATTGCCCAGAGCACTGTTGGCTACTGAGTGATCAACCCAGCCCACAAGCTATGGAAGCCTTTTACAGCAGTGTACAGCCTGCAGCAGCTCCAGAAAATTTCATTGGTGAGAAGCCATCCATACCCCGCAGTGCAGACATTCTGGGTGGCTCTCAGGGACCAGCAGGTCTGTGGCTAGTGGTGGCTGGCCACAACATTCTCAGTGCATTTTTGTGAAGTGGTTTCTGGTGCAAAAACCAAAACTGCATTAATTTTGTAAAAACCACCATCCACACCCATAACTCCCTGGAACCCCTAGGGCTGCATTGCCAGGGGCACTGACTGCTACTGAGCAGCCACCCTGCCCCATGAGCTGCAGAAGAAAGCCTTTTATAGCAGTGGAGGCCCTGCAGGAGCCATGGATTTTGGGTAGTGAGCAGTGAGCCACAACCCACACTGCAGCCTCTCTGGGTAGCTCTCAGTATCTGTAAGCCCGAGAAGAGTAGTGCCTGACTGAGATGTTCTCAGGGCATTTTTGTGAACTGATCACAAGCTCAGCACCACTGCAAGAGCCAAACTGCATTAATCTTATAAAACCACCACCCACACCACGTAACTTCCTGGAACTGTGTCCCACCTACCTAGAGCTGCATTGCACCTCAGGGAACTTTTGGTGGTAGACAGCCATCCAGAACCCGTGCTGCAGCCTCTCTTGGGCAGTTCTCGAGATCTGCAAGTCTGAGGAGAGCAGTGGTTGGCTGCAGTGGTTTCAGGGGGTTTCACCAAGTGGTCATAGACTCAGCACTGCCCTGAGGCAAGTGGTGGCTGCCTGTGCTGACCTCAGGGTGTTTTAAAAAATGGTCACAAGCCCAGAACTGGTGCAAGAACTTATCGTACATTAAACTTATAAAATCCACCAGCCACACCTCATGACTCCCTGGGGCCCCGTCCCACCCACCTGGTTAAGGCTGCATCAAAGAAACCACTCCCATCACCAGGTCAACCAGCCCATCTATGCACCTAAGGAGACTCTAACAATGACTGAGACTCACAGGAAGCCAGCAAGTGGCAGTGGGTCTAAGGGACCCCAGGCCTTTTGCTAAGCTGCCTTAGGAACAATACTAGTGACAGCTGACCTCAGTTCACAGGGAGGCCATCTGCACACACCTTCAGGTCCAGCACAGGCAGCAGCCAATCATATATAGCATCATGGCTCCTGCCAGGTAGCTGGGGCCAGTTACAGGCAAAACTGAAATTGGCCTACATGGGAGCCCCTCCCAATAGACACTAGAAAAACATTTACAAATTTGTGTGGGGCCATATTCAGAGCCATACTAGGCTGCATGCAGCCTAAAGGTGACCCACAGGCTATATGTTGGACAAGTTTGGCTTAAAGGAACTATGGAACAACATCAAGCAGAACAACATTCACATCGTAGGGATTCCAGAAGAAGAAGAGCATGAGCCAGGGATCAAGAACCTATTTAAAGAAACAATGACTTAAAAACTTTCCTAACCTGGAGAAGGGAGTAAACATACAAGTTCAGGAAGCACAGAAAGTTTCAAGCAAGACAAACCCAAACAGGCTCACACCAAGACATATAATTATCATGGCAAAGGTTAAAGACAAAGAGAGAATCCTAAAATCAGCAAGGGAAAGACAACTAGTTATTTACAAGAGAGCTCCCATGAGACTGTCAGATTACTCAACAAAAGCTTTGCAGACCAGAAGGGAGGGGCAGGAATAATTCAAAGTAATGAAACACAAAGGTTTACAACCAATACTCCTCTACCCAACAAGACTATCATTTAAACTGAAGGAGAGATAAAAAGCTTCCCAGACAAGAAAAAGCTAAAGGTAATTCATTACCACCAAGCCAGTGTTATAAGAATTGTTTAAAAGAATTTCTTTAAGCAAAAAATAAAAAATTTTAAAAAAGGAGAAAACAAAGAACAAAAGTATGAATAATAAAATGGCAATAACTATGTACCTTTCAATAATCACTTTAAACGTAAATGGATTAAATGCTCCAATCAAAAGACATGGGGTAGCTGAATGGATTAAAAAGAACAAGACCCAGGCATATGCTGCCTACAAGAGACCCACCTCAGATGGAAAACACACACAGACTGAAAGTAAAGGGATGGAATAAGATATTTCATGCAGGCAGAAATGAGAAAAAAAGCGGGGGTAGCAACACTTATATTGGGCAAAATAAACTTTAAAACAAAGACTATAATAAGAGGCTAAGAAGGACATTACATAGTAATAAGGAGCTCAATCTAGCAAGAGGACATTGCCCTAGTAAACATTTATGCACCCAACATAGGAGTACCTAAATACATAAAGCAAATATTGAATGACATATTCATTCCAGACAGAGATCAAAATTAAAGCAATCACAGTAAAGGACTTTAACATCTCATTGACACCAATGGACATATCTTACAGAAAGAAAATCAACACAGAAACAGTGGCCCTAAATGACAAACTGGAACAGATGGATTTAATTTGGTATTTTTAGAACATTGTGCACATGGAACATTTTTAAAGATAGACCACATGTTAGGCCACAAAACAATTCTCAAGAAATTCAAGAAGATTGAAATCATATAAAGCATTTTCTCTGACCACATGCTATGAAACTAGAAATTAATTAAAAGAAAAAAAACTGGGGGAAAAATCCCTCACAAACACTTGGACACCAAATAACATGCTACTAAATAATGAGCTCAAGAAAGATCAAACAAATGCTTTGAGCAAATGAAAATGGAAACACAATGACCCATATCTATGGGGCACAGTGAAAACAATCCTGAGTAAAAATTTCACAGTAATGCAGACTTCAAGAAACAAGAAAAATTTCAAATAAACAGTGAAACTTTGTACATAAGGGAATTGAAAAATGAATAGCAAGTGAAGACCAAAGTGAGTACAAGGAAAAAAATATATATATATAGCAAAAATAAAAAAATAAATTGAGTCTAAAAAAAGGTAGTACAAAGGAAGAATGAAACCAAGAGCCGGTATTTTGAAAAGATAAACAGAATTAACAAGCCTTTAACCAGACACATTAAGAAGGAAAGAGAAAAGACCCAAATAATTAAAATCAGCAATGAAAGAGAAGTGACAATGAACACCACAGAAATACAAAAAATTATAAGAAAATACTATGTGCAAATATATGCTAGCAAACTGGACAATTTAGAAGAAATGGATAAATTCCTAGAAGCATACAATATTACCAGTCTGGATCAAAATGAAACAGACAATCTGAACAGACCAATTACTACCAATGAAATTGAATCAGTAATCAACAATCTTCCAACAAACAAAAGTCCTGGACCAGATGGCTTTGTAGGTGAGTTTTAAAATATTAAAAAAAAAAAGAAAAAGGAAATATAGCACAACTTAAAAAAAAAAAAAAAAAGAAAATCAGTAGAAAATGTTTAAAGTCATCATAACCTCATGTGCATAAAAAGTCATGCGGCAAATCAAATGAAAGCCAAGGAAGACGTAATAGAATCAATGCTGTTTGAGTTTCATTTTATTATGAATAACATAAATAATTTGATGGAATAAACAAATACAAAATTGCTTCAAAAAAAAATATTCAAAAAGAATTAACATGTATTCTCCTCAAAATATTCTAAAAGTCCAAGAGAAAGGAAGACTCCGAGGGTCATTTTATGAGGCTCATTTTACCATTAGCCTGATTTCAAAATTAGACAAAGACATTACAGTAAAACAAACAAACAAACAAACAAACTATAGGCTGATATCTCTAATGAACAAAGGCAAAAATCCTTACAAAATATTAGCAAACTTAATACAGCAGTACATTAAAAAGATCATACATCACAATCAAGTGGAATTCATTCTTGGGATGCAGTGTTGGTTCAATATCTGCAAACAATTAACACGATATACCACATAACCAAAATGAAAAAAAATTATATGGTCATATCAATAAAAGCAGAAAAGGCATTTGACAAAATGCAGCATCCATTTATAAAAACTCTTAGCAAGTGAGAATAGTAGGAACATATCTCAGCATAATAAAGGCCACATATGACAGACTCATAGCTAATATACTCACTGGGGGAAAGCTAAAAGCATGCTGAGGATCATATCCCGGCCCTGGCCCATGCAGACCCACATGCAGAACTGGGGTGTGCCCCAGTTTGGTTCTCTCTGGGGAGAGCTTCCCATGTGGGAAGCCCCAGTTTGGCTCCCACTCTTGGCTTGCTTCCCATGTAGGAGGCCCCCAGCTCACAGGGGCATGCCTCCCCCAGCCTGGTTCTTGCCTTGTGCAACCCAGCACCATCTGTAAAGTGAAACTATGTCAAAAACTGATGACATACCACTGTGCAGACTGTTCTCAGCCCTCCCCCCCCCTCTCTCTCTCTCTCTCTCTCTCTGTCAAAAACCATAATAAATCTTTGAAAAAAATTTATAGTACCCAAATCAATTTATAGGTTCAATAAATCCCTATCAAAATACCAATGACCTCTTTTTTTTCTACAGAACTAGAACAAATTACCCTAAAATTTATATGGCATTCTGGGATAGCTCAACTGGTTGAGCACTTGCCTTGCAACTGTGCGGTCCAGCAATCAAAACCCATATGCTAAACTGTGTAGCAACTGGTAACCACTAAAATGGCTCAGGGGTGAAGGTTCTTTCCTCTCATGTAGGAGGCCCCCAGTTCAGTTCCCACCCCACATGGCCCCACATCCACCTATGTGGAATAAAAACATTTTGCAAATAATAAGGTACAACAATGGAGACTGCTCTGGGCCCTCCCCCCCCCCTCTCTCTCTCTCTCTCTCAAACAATAAAATGAATCTTTTGAAAAATTTTTATATGGAACCATAAAAGACCTCAAATAACCATGTCAATCTTGAGAAGGAACAAAATTAGAGCTATTATCCTACCTGATATCAAATTATGAGTATACTACAAATCATAGTAATCAAAACAGCATGATATTGGCATAAAAAGGCACATAGATCAATGAAACAAAATAGAGAGCTCAGAAATAAATTCATACCTATGTAACCAGTTAATCTATGACAAAGAAAGCTAGAATTTAAATTGTGGTTGATGTAAATTATAAAGACAGTTTATTCAATAAATGGTGCTGGAAAAACTGGACAGATACATGCAAAAAAGGTACAAACCTGGACCACCTTCTTATACCATATGTAATAATAAACTCAAAATAAATTTAAGACTGAAGTGTAAGATCTGAAACCATAGAACTCTTATAAGCAAATATAGGAAGTAAACTCTCAGACATTACTCTTGGTATATGTCCTCAGGCAAGAGAAACAAAAGAAAAAATAAACAAAAAAAAAGACATCAAAATAAAAAATTTTTGCACAACAAAAGAAACTTTAACAAAATGAAAAAGCATCCTACTGAATGGGATAAGATATTTGCCAGTAATACTTATGATGAAAGATTAATATCCAAAATTTATTTAAAAGCTTATATAACTGAATACCCAAAAGACAAACAATTCAATTAACAAATGGCTAGGGGACCTGAATAGACATTTCTCCAAAGAGGACATACAATTGGCCAATAGATATGAAAATATGCTTATCACTAATCACCAGAGAACTGCAAATAAAAACCACCTCATGTCTGTCATATAGGCCATCATCAATAAGTCAACAAACAACCACTGTTGAAGAGGATGTAGAGCAAAGGGAACCCTTGTGCACTGTTGATGAGATTGCAAATTAGTGCCACCACTATGGAAAACAGTATGGAGTTTCCTCAACACATTAAAAAGAGATCTAGCATATACCCAACAACTTCACTCCTGGGTATTTATTAAAAAAAAAAAAATCCAAAACACTAATTCAAAAACATATATAAGCCTCTGTTTACTACAGCGTTATCACAATAGACACAATATGGAAACAACTGAAATGATCACCCCTAGAAGATGGTACAAAGAATTTGTGGTACATATATGCAATGAAGTATTTTTCTACCATAAAAGAGAATGAAATCTTACCATTTGCCACATGGATGGACATAGAGGTTGTTATGTTAAGTGTAATAAATCAGACTGAGAAAGACAAATATCCCATGATCTCACTTCTATGTGGAATCCAAAAAACAGAATAAATGAACAAACAAAACATGATACAAAGAACAAACTGATGGTTGCTAGATGGGACGGGTGTTGGGGGTGGGTGGGTGAGAAAGATGAAGAGACTAGAAAGTATAAATTGGTAGTCACAAAGCAGTTATGGGGATGTGAACACAGTATGGAGAATAGAGTCAATAATATGATACAAACTATGGTGTCAGATGGACGCTATAATTTTAAAACTTTATATATAATTTATATAAACTAATATATATATATATATATAGTCATGGGATGTAGAGTACAGCATAGGGAATATAGTCAATGGTATTGTAATAGCTCTCTATGTAAGGAGTCAGATGGGTAGTAGATTTATTGAAATTATCACTTTGTGAGGTGTGTAAATATGCAATAATTATATTTTTGTACACCTTAAACTAATAACGATTTAAATATCAAATAATAATAAAACCAAGGTAAATAGTCATTTACTCAAATGACATAATTGCCCTAATATTTCTGGTGTAATACATGCGCAAATATAGCATTTGATTGCATTTTATGAAATCTTAAATGATTTGTAAATGACATGAGTTGAAAACATTCATCTCTTTCTGAAATAAACTTATTGTTTTCATTTTTAAATTTCATTTCAAAAAAATATTTTTGCATCTTCATTAATGTCTTAAAACTTAAAGGACTATCTGCTGATTCCTAGGGCAGATGGCATGGTTGCTATAGTAGACTTCCTTCATCAGAGAAGATTTCTTGTAATTCTGGTACCTCACTCACCACATTAGAGCACATGAAACCAAACGTATCCATCTGTTCTCTGTCATCTAACTCAAACTTACTTGGATTTGGCAGGAAAAACTGTAAGAACTTGGAGTCTCTTAAGTTGATGGTCAGGACTGCCGAACTTGAGTTTGAAAGGACCAGTTAACTTATAATAGAATTTGAGGTAGGAGAACTGAGAAATGGAGATAAAAATCTTACATATACTGTTCTCTTCACAGACTTAGTTTGTCCTGTGCCCCTTCCAGAAGCCAGAGGTAGAATTGAGATCTAAGTTTGGATGCCTAACTCCTCAAACATGTCAACATGGGTGGTCTGATCCCAGCTGTGTGTGGCCCCCACAGTGACCAGGGCATTCTTTACTGGTTACTTTCAATTCTTGCCCCTAGCAATTAATTTTACTTGTAAGAGAGCCACCTCTTCTACCCAAACAACCCTTGAAAACGTGGAAGCTTCATCATCCACAAAGGCACACGTATTAGACCCTATAAAAGCCTGAAACAGAACATTGAAAAGGCTGCTCTCGGTTTCTCCTCTAGAATGGGTGCAGAGCAGTGTTGTCAACCTCACCAATATTTACGGTGACAAGAAATGATCAAAAGCAGGAAAGCACAGCAAAGAAAAACAATCCTTTATTTATGTTGATATACATATATATATATATATATATATATATATATTTTTTTTTTTTTTTTAACTTCAGCCATCTAATGGAAGGAAAAGAAAACTTCTCTTATCAGGAACGTCACCCAGCAGGGTACCTGGTAATAAATGTCAGCATCAACAAAGCTATTAAAAGAAAACATGTTTCTAGACTTTGCCACCCACGGTTTGCATCTTTAAAAGAAAGGGCCACGTGGGGTACAGGGCATGTGGGGCTTCTGTTTGCCTCAAAGTCTCCTATCAACATTATGGGCACCTATGGTCTGAACCGCCTGATAAAATGGGGAGTGTACTTAGAGCTCATAGTCTGCAGTGGCCTTGCAGCTTATTCCTCTTCCAATTCCTCTAATTTGGCAAAGTCTGCAAGGGCATCTCTCTCCAGGAGTGCTTAAGCCCGTGGTCATGCCACTTCACCCTGAGGCAAACAGCCGAAGGCCTCTTTGAAGACAATGAACAGTATATGTGCTAGATAACTGGATGTGTTCTGGAAATTGCTTTACTTTCAGCAAGTTATGCAAACATGCTTTTTTTGTTGTTGTTGTCTCTGATGGAATGTCCTGCCATCTCCACCATGCTTTCTGGTGCCAGAACTTAGTTTTTGGTTGATGTTTGTCTGACCTTTCCCATATAGCCCTTTTTATTCATTCATCCCATTTTAGGATCACGTACTCTGTCCAAAGTGCCATATTAAGTATGTTGCATAGATCATCTCATTGAATCTTCACGATAAACAAGTATTGACATTACTTTTATTTCACTTTACAGATCATGAAACAAACTTTGAGGGAAGCTAAATAGACTTGCCAGTACCTTGGGGCAGGATTAGAGCCAGGATTCAATGACAAGTCTGACATGCAGCACATAACCACACATCTAACCCTGAAACAACTTCAGCAAAAGAAAATAAAACAGGAGAAACGTGGTCTCCAACCTTCACAGTCCATGCGCAGGCGGCCTTTGCCTCTGAGAAGTGCCAGGTCCTTCAGACAGTCTGTGAAATGTGGCTTCAGGTAGACGTGGAGACACAGATACTTTATTCATAATAGTCCCAAACCAGAAGCAGTCATGTGTTCCCCAGCAGCAGCTAACTGGATGCCCAAATTGTGGAGCAGCCCTACAATGGCATTCTACTCACCAGTGAAGAGGATGAATCTCAGAAACACTGCACTGAGTGAATGCAGCTTAACCCAAGAGTGGGTTCTGCCTGACTCCATTTACGTGAAGTTATTTTTTTTTAGATTTATTTTTCTTGTTTTCGACAGAGAGACAGAGAGCAGTCTCCATAGTAATCCGTCATCAGTTTTTGACAGTTTTGTTCTACAGGTGGGCACGGGGTTGTGCAGGGCAGAAACTGGGCCGGGGTCCTCCCCCATGGGAAGCACACCTGGGGCAGGAGCCAATCCAAGGCCTCGCACATGGGAGGCTCACCCTGGCAAGAACTGAGCTGCGGCACTTCACAGTTCAACATATGGGTCCACACAGGCCGGGACCAGGACTTCATCCTCAGACCCTGGGGCTGCAAACTGAGCGTTGAACCCACTGAGCCCTCCCGGCTTCCCCCACTTATTATATGAAGTTTAAAACAGGTTAATTCATGGTGGAAAAACAAATCAGAAAAGTCATTACCTCTGGTGAGGGCCTGGGATGGGGGTGGGTGTCAAAATTGACAGAGAATAAGGATGTGAGAACTTTCTTAGGGTGAATTCTTGTTTCTTATTCTTAACCGCAGTTAGAGTTACACAGAGGACTGACTGCATTTATCAAAACTCACAGAATGACACACCTAAAATATATACATTTACACAGATACAAATTTTATCTGAGAAGAAAGCCAACCATCAATAAATACTGGACTCCAGTTAATGACATAGGTTGAAGTATTTAGGGAAAAGTGTGCCCATGTCTGTAACTACAAAATGCATCCAAAAGCAAGGTGTATTGATGGATGGCTAAGTGGGCAGACATGAGATAAAACAATGACAGTGAAATATTAACAGTAGGGTCCAGGTGGAGGGTATAGTGAGGGTACTCACAATATTTTTGAAAAATTTTATGCCAATATAACATATTAGAAAAATGACATTGTTGGAGGAGTGTATGCTCTTTCCATTATGCATTTTCTCCTAATTTGGGGAGGCTCGCCTTGCTCTATTAAAGATGAATGCAGATCTTGATCTATAATAGCATTTGCTTTAGGTGCTCTGTAGAAATCCACGTGACAGCTTCATTAGCACAGCACACAGTGGGTTTCTGTACTACCTGGTGGTTTAATCCTTGTCAAAGGTGGGGAAGAGTGAAAGGACAGATGTGGAAGAGCCACATGAGAAACCATGGCCTATCTGTCCAGCAGGTTGATGCCCAGTTTTGTAACCCCTCTGTGTGCCCATCTACAGTTATACCAACACTGACATTCTTTCTAATCAGCTACAGTATACTCTTCAAAGGTGTGTAGCTGTTCTCCATGAGCCTTCCTCCCAGCTCACCTGCAGACTCACTCTTTCTGGAGCTTTCCTATGTATTGTCCTCAGGCCCTCCCTAATCCAGGCACTGTCCCCCACTTAGTTCCCTGCAGGTTTGTCTCCCTAGTCACACTCTGTCCCACTTTGGGTTGCTGTGCGCCCTGTTCCTTCTCATTGGAACATTCCTCCGTCTCACACTCTGTATGTTGGTCTCCTTGTACCTCTCAGCACCATGCTCAGACCCCCACTTCCTTCACCCTCTTTATTGCCACCCTCTGTGTCCCTTTCCTTCATCACATACATCTCATATATTTATTGTACTACTTATTTATTGTTTAGAGTCATATAACTATGCACGTGTGTGTATCTATATCTCTACATATATCTATATAGATATAGAGAGAGATATAGATAGATAAATAGATAGATACACACAAAAATTGTGGGTAAACACACATCTATATGTTGTAACATATTTTGTGAACTTATCTCCCCTCCCTCTGCCCCAGAGGGTGGGCATGTCTATTTTATTTACTTATGCTTAGACTTGCAGCAACATGATTATCACATTTTGGGCTCTCAATAAATACCACTTTGTGACTAGAATAATTGCTTCTATTCATATCAGCCTGTCCTGACCCTTACTTACATTTTTTGAAACCTAGCTTGAACTCCAGCACTTAAAAAATCAATTCCATTATTTTAATTTTATTTATTATTGGTATATCTGCCTGTCTTCTCAACTGATTTGTAAACTCTGTCAAGGCTACAGTTACATCTTACATCTCTATTACAATATTTCTTACATAGTAGAAAATCTTAATCATCTATTAAGTGATTAACTTCTGTCTAGCTTCTTGGTGATTTGTCAGCTACACTGTTCAAAATGTCAATCAACAGCTTGCCTTTCCATCCTTGAGTACCCAAGAAACAATCTTCCAAGTCCTACGACCCTCTCAGCAATAAGGGATATGAGGCCTTCAATAATCATGGACACAGAGAGAGTCTCAGGGGACCCAGGAAGATATGCTAGCAAAGCCAAAACTGAGGAATGAGGTATGTAAGGAAGAGTAGGACATTATGAGAAGTCCCATTCAAGCAGAGACAGCAACTCTAGCAGCGATGGACCAGTTAGCTTACTAAGCACTCATCAGCTGCCTGAATAGAAGATTCCATTCCATTTAGCACCCAGCATAAATTTAAAACTTTATTGATTTATAAGTGTCAATCTCTAAGACTTGCTTTGCAGCCATTATCGTGTTACATATACACACACATACATGACACATGTGCCCCACCCACCCTCACCCCCACAGCCCCTTTCTACCCACTCTTATGTTGTCTACTTCTTTGTTTTAAACTAGCTTTTAATGGATTTCAGAGTAAAACAAAGCTCTTAAAAGATCAAACTTTCTCTCCCTTCCTGTTTTATAATTTTGTGTGAAGAAATGTCATCTCTTTGAATGACACAATTTATACTTGTACCTAGTAAAATAAAAGGAAAGAATTGTATCTTTCACCAACATTTGTGGAATGGCATAAGAGCAAGGTTCTGAGGCATCAGACAGGCATCAGCGCGTACCTTGTTTCTGATGTTTACTGTGTGACATTAGACAGATTGCTTCTCTATCTTTTAAAAAAAATTTGTCATATGAAAAGGAACAAAATCATATAATTTCACTCATATATAGAATATAAAGAAAAAGTAACAAGTGAACTAACAAAACAAACACATAGATGCAGACAACAGGAATGGTGGTTACCGGAGGGGAATGGGAGTAGTGGGAGGGCAAAATGTGTAAAGAAGGTCACATATACGTTTATATCTCTCTTTTTTTTCTTTTTTTTAAGATTTATTTTATTAACTTTTTACAGAGAGAAACAGAGACAGAGAGAGAGAGAGAGAGAAGGGGGAGGGCCCAGAGCAGTCTCCATAGTTGACATTAGTTTTCCATATAGTTTCACTCCACAGGCGGGCACAGGGCTGCGCAGGGCAGGAACTGGGCCGGGAGCCTCCCACATAGGTCCCGGCAAGAACTGAACTGGGGGCACACCTCAGTTCAGCATGTGGGTCCGCATGGGCCGGGGCCAGGATTCGATCCTCAGTCTCCGGGGCTTCAAAGTGAGCGCTTTACCCACTGAGTTATCCCAGCTTTCCCCTCGCTTACATCTCTTTAAGGCTTAATTTCTCCAGTAGTACCTAGTGTACATTGAAGTAAGACACTGAGGACAATGCCAGATGCATTAGATGAACTCAAGCGAGTATTCCTACCCTTAGCTCTATTACTGTAATCACAATCTTTCTTCTCAAAATGAGAATAAAGCCTGCATCCTAGTTTTAAGTGACAAAATGTAGATCCCAGGGTTATTTTGGTTTTCTGGGTCTGGTTCACAGACACCCAGGATGGGCAGTAGAACTAGGCAGGTGTGCGGGACAAGTGCCAAGTATCTGTTACAGAGAAAACAATTGCTACTATTTATACTACTGTCAGCAATTGTACTGCTGTTCACACTTCTGTCTCAGCCTTGTTGGCCAGGGAATTGTTATGAAGACCCATGGCCTTCAAAACGTAATGCCCTTAGGATATGTGATTATCTTCCAGAATCTGTACACCAAAGTCATACAAAACTAATGGGCTAATTTTCAACTATAATCGAAAATGATTGGACTAAACCTCATTTGATGACATATAGAAGCATGTTTGTCTTACTGGGAGAGGACAGGTGGGTCTGAAAATGTGAAGCATCTGAATTAGGGCATGTTTTGAATGGCAGTGTGGCAGACACTGGGCTGGCTGCACCACTCCCCACCCACAACCCCTGCTCTCTAGTTGACTTTTAGTGTTTTGTCTAGAGATGGTCATGTTGTCCAGTTGAAGCCAATTGGATATAAACACATTGCTTCATGGGATACCTGAAAAGTCCTTTAAAAAGGACAAGTTTAAGATCTGAGTCTGGTAAAAAATAACCAAATATACAAAAGCATTAATTCTGGATAAAATACGAAAAACAACTATTTGAAGACACTAGAGAGTAACCAAAATCATACAGAAACTGGATTTAACCCTTCAAAGGAGAAAACCACATTGTATGAGATGTTTTCCCCGAGCACACTTCCAGTTCTCAGGGTGTGAGGTGAATAATACACTTTCAGACAACCCCAGTATTTCTCACTAGAGGCATCAAAGGATGGAGCTCAGGGTTTGCACAGCTAGAAATTAAAGAGAGAATCTTGGAAAGCAGAAAGCCACACGAAAGCACCCCAAATCATCTAAATACGAGCTCCACTGAAATCTTTGACTGACCACTAAACTCTGCATGCATGAAGAAGAGTCCAAGAAGCCCAGTGGAAATCGTCACACAGATGAATGAAGGAGCGTAAGCGGTATCAGCCACTGACCATCACAGGGGACACAGAGATTAGAGTTCAAGTCCCACCGATTTGGAAAGGCTTGGTTATGGAGTATGTATATTTACCAGAACACATCAAGTTGTATCGTTGGGATTGGTACCTTTATCTTCATATAAATCTTACTTCAAATTTTAAAAATAATAAAATAAGATGCCTGCCTGGCACAGCTATGTTGTAAGCATGAGGATGACAGTGGAAGGCTGGTGATGGAGGACCAGAAAGATGGAGAGGGGAAGCTGGGTTGGCTCAGTGGGTTAAGTGCTCACTTTGCAGCACAGGGGACTGAGGATCGAGTCCCAGCCCCTGCCCGAGTGGACCCATGTGCTGAACTGGGGAGTGCCCCCAGTTCAGTTCTCTCTCTGTCTCTGTATCTCTCTCTCTCTCTCTCTCTCTCTCTCTCTCTCTCTCTCGCTCTCTCTCTCTCTCTCTCTCTGTCAAAAACAATAAAAAGCAAAAAAACAAAAAAAAGAAAGATGGAGGACAGCCAAGCTCACTGCAGCAGCCCTGGGGCACCACTCCCCAAAGTCTGTCATGTGAGAAAAACAAGTATTTTCTTAACCAAACTTTATTATGTGCAGACACATTCACTGCCAAATATTACAAGTTCATTTCACAAACAGACAGAAGCAGAATAAATTACCTAGAACAGATAATGATTCATTTGTTTTCATGTAAGAATCATTTATAATTCATATCTATGCTATATAGATATAAACATTGACGTAAGTGCCCTCCAAAGCTGAATTTATATATAGTAGGCCAAATAGCTCAGCTAAAAAGCTCTAATAAACCTCATTTTCCCAACAAAGCACTGTTTTATTTAATTGGTTTGTTTCCTTGTTTGTTAAGCTAATGTGTGACTTGATGCCAGACCACATGACTCCAAATTTTGCAATAACAAGGTCCAAATGAATCATCTTTTCCTATGCCCAAAAAAGATAAATGTCTTGTGCTAAAGACCATGCAAGATGTAACAAGTAGCATTCAAATGCAGCCACAAACCATTAAGCACCAAATCCAGTCTCCCAGCATCAAAGAAGTCAATCTGCGCATCTGGTGTCCTCTCTGCAATGGAAAAAGCCTTTTACTGCAAGGTTGTGACTTTGTTGCTGACACTGGTTTCACTTCAGACTTGGCATCTGCAGTGTCCTAAAGCTTTTCCAGGGTTGTTTCTTTATTATGAAGTTTAATAACATCAAAGGTTCTTTCCATAGTAAATGTTCCGGGTCTCAAGCCAAAGGGTAGGCATTGCCTGTGGCCATCTCTAAGAAGGAAATGTACTTAGCCGATCTGAAGAAGGGAGGATGAAAGAAAGAACACAGCAGTGTGAATTAAAAAGTTTAATACTCTGGGGAAGCCGGGATGGCTCAGGGGGTTAAGCGCTCACTTTGAAGCCCTGGGGACCGAGGATCGAATCCCAGCCCCGGCCCATGCGGAACCATGTGCTGAACTGGGGAGTGCCCCCAGTTCAGTTCTCTCTCTGTCTCTGTATCTCTCTCTCTCTCTCAAAAACAATAAATAAATTAAAAAATAAAAAAAAATGGTTAATACTCGGCATGGGGTAGAGGACAGTGGGTTTGGAGCACACAGGGGAGGCCTTTTCTTCATGTTGTAGTTGAACGTTTTGATGCAGGCCAGTAAAATGAAGGCTGTCTTGGATGGAGGTATAGAGAAGATGGGTCATGGAAACAGGTGTCCCTTAATCATTAAATCTGAGCAGAGGATTTAGACAAGTGACCAGCAGAGGAGAAAGTTCAGACAGTACACAGCTAGCTCCAGCCCACAACAGAGTCACTCAGTTGTTACTCTGCAAAACTGAAGTGCATAGCAATCGTGTTTCCTGTTTTAGAAAAATACAGACCACAACTTGTAAATCTTTATTTTATTCATGACATTAATAAGCAGGAGTTTAAAATATCAACTTTATTGAGGTACAATTTACATGTAACAAAATGTACTCATTTTACATGTGTGGTTTAATGAGTTTTGACAAATGCAAATACCTAGGTGACCCCCACCCTATCAAGACAGAGTATGTCCATCTATATAGGTTCCTCAAGGTCCTTTGTGGCCAGTTTTCACGCCCACCCTCATGTAACCATCACTGATGAGTACTCTACTTATTCCAGAATTCCATAGATATGAAATTGTACAGGTGTACTCTTACGTGTCTGGTCTATATTGTTCACGATAATGCTTTTGAAATTTATCCATGTCATTGTGAATATCAGAAGTCAATTTTTTTTTTTTTTTTTTTTTGGATGAGGAGTATCCCACACTATGGATAAACCACAACCTTTATTTGTATACCTGTTGATGAATATCTAGGTTGTTTCCAGCTTCAGGCTCTATAAATAAATCTCCTGTGACTACCAGTTCAAGACTTTGTGTGGCCCGTGGACTCATTTCCCTTGAGTCAATATCTAAGCGTGTAATTTCTGGGTCACATGTGCATGCTTAACTTTTTAAGAAATTAGCCAACTGTTGTTGAAGAGGTTGCACCATTTACATTCCCATCAGAATCTACAAGAGTTCCAGTTGAGAAGTAGCTTTGATGGCAGGGCTTAACTACAGAGTGATTTGTTCAAGCATCACTCCCTCTTTCTCCACTACTACACACTAATATATCATTTTGACCAAGAATGGCAATAGCCACTCTGGGGTCAATGAGGCTGCAGTCGTGGGATCTACCCTCAGGTCACGTGCACCCCAGGCTGCAGTCTCTCTGGGAATGGCAGAGAGGTTTCGAGTAGTTCTAGCCCGAGTGTGTGAGTGTGTGTGTGTTGCAGGAGTACACAAGTGTAAGTGTATTCATTTGAACATAAGGTATTATTAAAAGTACCCATATTTGCTTAATTCTCCACCTTTCCTATCTTGAATAGGTTGAAAGATCAACTTGTCACTAGTTGACACTTTTTAAATTGCATCTCCAGTTCCCA
Source organism: Craseonycteris thonglongyai (assembly GCA_004027555.1). Taxonomy (NCBI): domain Eukaryota; kingdom Metazoa; phylum Chordata; class Mammalia; order Chiroptera; family Craseonycteridae; genus Craseonycteris; species Craseonycteris thonglongyai. The sequence goes on along the minus strand of PVKE010008402.1, from coordinate 26,228 downwards.
TTCACATTGAACAGTAGGCATTGAGACCTCATGATTAAGAGTGAGACTGCAAGATTCCATACCCTTCCTTCACCCACTGTGAGCTGTGTGGCAGTGGGCAAGTTTCCTCACTTCTCTGTGCCTCAGCTTCCTTATCTATAAGGTGGTGATAGTAATACCACCCGTTTCTTGATCAATAAATAACTACATTCATATCTGATAAGTTGTAAAAGTTCAATATACTGTCTCTCTACATGGCTTTAACAACATGTTTCATGAAATAATATGTTCAGTTGGGCTTTGGTTTAAAAAAATATTTGAGGGGATACCGAGATAGCTCAGTAGTTGAGCAATTGCCTTGCACTCATGAGGTCTGGGGTTCAGTTCCTGCCCTGGCCCATGCAGACGCATACGCTAAACTGCAGCGCAACTGGAAACTGCTGGGACGGCTCAGCGATGAGGGTTCTTGCCTTCCAGGCCTCCCAGAGGCCTCCCAGATTGGTTCCTGCCCCGTGAGAACCCACATCCACCTGTGTGGAATGGAACCACGTCACAACTAAGGATATACAACTACGGAGACTGCTCTGGGCCCTGCCCCCTACCCTCTCACCTTCTCTCAAATCAATATATAATTTTTTTTTAATAAAATAATAAAATAAAAAAATATTTGAACTCGACTATATGTGAAGCTCTGTGTGAGGCACAGGAAGGATACGCTCCCTGCCCTCAAGGGCCTTACGGTCTCTTGGGACGGCGCGGCACGTAGCCACTGAGCCTTCATGTGAGGCCATTAGGGAAATCCTGAAAGCGAAGCCCCTCTCCAGGACTCGTCTTCCTCCTGAGGACATCAGGCCACTTTTTAGAGGAGGGAAGGCATGGTTATTGAGCACCACTGAGCCGCCAGGCCCTGCCTGGGGCATAACAGAGACCAAAGGACAAAACCTGCCACTCTAGTGGAACTACACACATACATATACAATAAATAATAAGTGATGATGTATGAAAGTAAATTGTATACTGTACTAGAGGTGGCTGGTGCATTGGACAGAAACAGGACAACCAGGTGTCATCGGAAGGGCTGCTTCATAATGCACTGTGAGAGGAGAGAAAGAAGGAAAGTGTGGGGTAAGTCAGGAGACATGAAAAACAGAACCATCTAAAAACTGTAAAAAGAATAAGAGCAAAGAGAACAAACAGGATGGCATACTCACAATAAGAGAAGAGAATTACCTGGAACTGAATAAAGCAGAGGCTCTCCAAGTGGAGTCCCCGATCCAGAAACACATCAGAAATGCAAATCCCTGGGCTCTATCCCAGACCTGCTGTCTCAGAATTTTTGGGCTGAGACCCAGCTGTCTGGATTTTAATGAGCCTTGCAGGGGGCTCCAGGGGACCTCGCAAGTGCTCAAGTTCAAACACCGACTGGAAGAAAGCACCGTCCTGAATGGGAAGTGCTCACCTAGTGAAGGCACCATGGAAAAAAGAACCACCTGGACCCTTGAAGTGAAACCCCAGAACACAAAAGCGATCAGGAAAGTAATAAAATCATTCAGGGGAGGTACACAAAAGAAAAAGAAATGACTCCTGAAAGAAAGCCTGTCACTGGACACCAGCCCTCCTATGAACAATGGCTGTAAGAAAGCGGGGGCACCCAGTCTGCAGCGTGCTCAGGGACCGTAGCTGCCCTCTGCGAGATCATCGTTCACATAAGCCATCACTCGCTTGGGAAAAATAGGCATTTCCCGTCGTGCCAGGAGAAAGAAAACCTACCCTTCAATGGCCTTCTCAGAAAAAGGTAAAAACAAACAAAAACATTCAATTTCTGCTCCACTCCCATGGAAACTGAACCTAAGGTAATCAGGTGAATACAAGGAGAGAATCGTGTAAGATTCATGGTATCCAAATAGGCATTGATGGTAAAAACTCATAGCAACTGAAAAATAAAAATTAGGTGCAAACAATGTAGGTGATGGTGGTGGGGGTTTGGGTAATTTGCAGGAAAGAAACAACAATTTGCTACAAGGTTTTGTATCTTTTTTTCAGGGAGAAGGATATGGCTAATAATGAAAATGAAACTTTGATAGTGGGGGAAACTGGGATGGCTCAGCAGGTCAAGCACTCACTTTGCAGCCCCGGGGACTGAGGGTTGAATCTCAGCCCCAGCCTGTGTGGACCCATATGCTGAACTGGGGTGTGCTTCCATGCAGGAGGCCCCCAGCCCGATTCCCACCCTGCATGGCCCCAGTCCACCTGTGTGGAACAAAACCATGTCAAACACTGATGATGTACAGCTATGGAGACTGCTCTGGGCCCTCCCCCTTCTCTCTGTCTCTCTCTGTTCCTGTTTCTCTGTCTCTGTAAAAAAAAAACCCACCAAAAAACAATAAACATTGATGGGAAAGCATAGGTTTATGTATGTGAGGTAAAAAATTAAGATAAACATTTGAAGAATACAAATAGTTCTTATAAAATTCCAAACTGTTAGAGGGAAAGAGTAGAACAAAGCAAGCTCAGTCAAGCCAATAATTGTCAAGAAAGAGAGAACAGGAGCACCAAAAACACATTATAAATAGAAAAGAAAAATAAGTCACCACATATTTATTAGTAACCCCAGTCAATGTAAATTAACTTCTCTCAATAAAGGATAAGGATTGCATAGAGAAAAAGAAAAATAAAGTGAACATCAGCATTTTCATAGACACGTAGACATAAGAAAGCCGAAATTAAAAAAATTAAAAACTGAAAAAAAGTTAGTACTCATCAAGTGCAACAGATTAATCAGGTATATCAGTTTTAAGAGTTAGATAAAATAGAATTTGAGGTGTAAATGTCAAAAAAACTTTATTTCCTACTGGTAAAGGAAGCATTCTTAGCAAATAAGTATCAAGTACCTGACTGCACAACTTTAAATAGCAGACAGAACAGAAATGCAAGAAGTAACAAAGTCACATCACATGGGACATGATGACATGGACAAGGATGACAGATAGCCTGGTGTGACTGAGCTGCAGAGCCTGCATCTACACAGATGCTGCAACCATGAGGACAGGCCAGGACAGACCTACACTGTACACTTGGGAGGGCAGGCGAGGGCTTTGACAAGGAAGTGAAGCTTTTAGTTTGGTATATGTGTAATCTTTTGAGGAAAGGAAGACCCTGGAGAAAGAAGGTAGAAGGCACAATTATTTCCTTCCACCTCACCAATTTCATTATTTCCATGTGAAATCTGAACATAGAAGGAGCTCATGGACCCAGCTTAAGGCTTTATGGTATAAGTTACATTGGACAGGCAGACACCATGAAGTGGAAGACATAAACAGTGCTTTGCAGGAAAAGGTGACAGGAGCATGATACAAAGGATGCTGGTGCTCAGCCAAGGTCAGCAGAAGTAGAGCTCTGGTGTTCTGCAAGTCTGGGCAACAGGGCACATTATATCTCAAACTACCGTAAACGTTGAAATGTGTAAACGGTGACCCAATGGACTTCACTACTATTAGTAGGTCATCCTCCACCCCCTTTTCTTTCTCTCCCTCCCTCTCTTTCTCTTCCCCTCCCTCTTTCTCTCCCTCCCTCCCTCCTTCCCTCCTTCCATGCAGCTGAATTCTATGGACCAATTTCAAACACAAAATAACTACAAAATCCAATTGAATGGTAACAAATCTCAAATAAAACCCCGACAAGTAGACAGCTTTCAGTGGAGGGCGCAGCTGCGGTGAGCTCAGGCTGTGGGCTCCCGGAGTCTCGGGTGGGGCTTGTGTGTGCAGCTCTGTGAAGGGAGCTCATCAGGCCGAATTCCCAGGGAGTGATCGCGGGCCTCACCGCGCACCCTGGACCTTTTACTCTCTTTGCCTCTTTTTTCACTTTTTCACTATTTACCCATCTTCCATTTCTTCGGAGAAAGGTGAACCAGGAGGTATAAAGAGGGTGAGGAAACTTCTCTTTCTAAGCAGCTGTAATGTCAAAATAGAATTCAGGGAGAGGGAAACAGACTTTTTTGTTTTTGGGCTTATGATCTCTGCCCTGTCCCATCTGACCAAATACACTTGAGTATTTGAGAACTTGATATGCTCATTCAGTGCATATTAAAAGCCATGAAATGTACATAATACATATGTTAGACTTGCATTTTAATCTACATATTATCTGATACAAATGTACTTTGTGTTGTACAATAGATATCTGTATAAATTGATTTTCTTTTTTTGGTAAATGAATGTTTTAAAGATTACCTAACACTTAAGTCATTTTAATTAGCATATAGCAAATGTCACCAAGAGCAGTCACCCTTGAAATTTGGCATTTTGTTCATGGGCTTCTCCTAAAGCAGGAAAAATTGGTCTCAGGCTTTTCAGTTTGAAACAGAAGGATGTTACAATGGGGAAGCCAGGTGGCTCAGCGGGTTGAGCACTCACTATGCAGCCCCAGGGGTCTGCGGATGGAGTCTGAGTCCCAGCCCAGGGGGACCCATATGCTGAACCGGTGGGTATCTCCCAGGAGGGAGGCCCTGCTCAGCCCCTTGCCTACCTGTGGAATAAAACTGTGTCGAAAACTGATGATGTACAACCATGGAGACCGCTCTGGGCCCTCTCTCCTCTCTCTCTGTCAAAACAATAAAATAAATCTTAAAAAAGATGTAAAATACATGTGTCTGTGTGTTTGTGTATATGTCTGTGTATTTGTAGGTGCTTTTCTGTGTGTATTTGTGTGTGTGTGTGTGTTGTGTATTTTTGGTGAGTGAGTGTATGTGTGTTGGGGGCCAGCCATAGTTGCTTATACTAAGGTGTAATTTCCAAATGTGTTTTGTTAGTCACTTGACTGCTGACGGGGTCAGCTACAGTTCACTCTGAGTAATGGGTGTTTATCCCCTGTCCTGTCCATTAGCATAACAGCAGAGCACTTACCTGCCTACACCCTGTTCTTGTGAGTGCACACTCTGGAAAGCAGGGACCCCACCACCACCATCTGCTGCCCCAGCTGCCAGTCACAGTGAGGTGTCTGCAGCCAAACAACGAAAGATCTGGTCGGACTGTCCAATGATTAGATGAACTACAAAAGCTTTGCTGACTAAGTGGTAGTAATGCTCATATGATACTTAGAGGATGGGCTTTGGTGTCACAGCCATTGGACAAGTTTCCTCCTGCACCATGTGCCACCCACACAATTACCGTAAGATGGTGCAAGGAATTAAATGGTGAAGACAGAGGCCCAGAGGAGGGCACGCTGATCAGAAGGTCACATGTGGAATAGTTCAGTCAGGCCTGGGTCTCAGCAGCTGGACAACCGTCTCACTGCAGCCCAGTCGCTCTGTGCCCCAGGGCAGAGCGCTGAGGGATGGTGCCAGGAAGCGGCAGGGCCTGGCACCTACCTTGTGCTCTGGAGCTAGTGCCGCCTCTAGTAGGTGAAGACATGAAACTGGGCTGTTGAAGTACCTTCTCCTAGCAACTCTGAGGATACCTTCAATTGCGAGAAGCACTCTGCCATGTGTTTTCAGTTGTTAAGAAATATACTAAAACAAGTTGATGATAAATGTATATCAGTTTATTAAAATAGGTGAGTAACATAGAGTACAAAGGTTGACAAACCGGCCCCTTCCTGAGGCTGAGCTGAGCTGCAGCCCAGTGTCTGAGTTCTCACTCAGGCATGCCCTCCCCCCACCGCGAAGCACTCCTGCCTGGGACGAAAATGAGCCCTGCAGAGAAATTCCATGAGTCCAGAAGTAGTGGGACAGACTTCAAGTACACACACGTAAAATACTTACATTCTCATTTAGCACTCATGAAGTGCTTACTGACATTTATAAATCGCACCTAATGTCACAGAACAGGACCTGGCATATGACCTAATTGAAGCTTAAGCCGAATACACAAAAAGAACTTCAGCCCAGGGGAGGAGGGGACAAAATCTGCTGAAAGGAAACCCTTACCACCTTGCAGATAAAAGGAACAATGCAAGAAAGGAATTCCAGAGTTTCTTCCTAAAATAGACAGGCATTATCTCTAAGAACAGACCAAACCATAATTCATTGTTTTCAAAAAGCACTTCAGTGAGTACTAGTTCTGGGAATCTGGAATAGATTAAGGTATTTGATTATTGGATACATGGAGGATTTTGATTATTGTCCTTTTTATTTTGGGGGTGACAAACCCCACAAAGCACATAGATTTAACCTGTGGGTTTTGCAGCCGATAGGAACAGATGTTTTCAAGGCTCCTGTCTCAGATTCCCACACTAAACCTATTGTTTAAGGTGATGAAAATATGTAGGGACGTTACAACATTTGCAGCTGCTAGAAAGCACTGCTTTCCTGTTTTCCTGATCTAGACAATGGAGAAGCTCAGGAGAAAAATAATACAAAAAGGCTTTCTTCTATTTGTTTTAAATAAACTGTTATTTTGAATTAAGCACATTTTTTTTTTTTTGGTCAAATGTCGTTTCTCCTAGTTTTCTCAAAAATATGTTTACGGAGAAAAAAGTTGGAATAAAAGTAAGTAATAATCAAGTCTATATCCTTTGATAGTTACTTAGGGGAAATAAAAATTCTAGGTCCCACATTCAATAGTTTGGTGGTTACCTGGGGAGGAGTGGGGAGGAGGGAGGAGGGAGAGTTCGGGGAGGGGGAAGGGGGGAGTGGACACCAGATATATGGTGATGAAAAGGGAGCTGATTCTGGGTGGTGAGCACATAATGCGACCCATAGGTGATGTGATGTGGACTTGTACATCAGGAAACTATCTAATTGTTACCAATCAATGTCACCCTAATAAATTTAACAATAACATTTTTTAAAAATGAAATTAATTATACTGTAAAAAGCAAAAACAAAAAACTCTAGGTCCCATCACAATATACTCAGACAGGTCCTTATGATTAGAAAGTAAAAGAGAATAGCAACTCACACATGTTGCTGTTACAGGTACTTGGTAAGAAAAATTTTTATTCCTTATATTTCTGTTTGTTTAATAATTCCTAGATTGTAAATGAAAATATGTTTTAAAAATCACATATTTTATATTTACAGTGTTTTCAATTTTTTATTTTTTCTATTTTTGTATTTCAGCACATACTAGTAATGAATGTCTCTCTCGGATACATGCACTCTATGCTGTTATTTTTTTTTACCATGGCCTCTGCAGGTCAGAAGAGATTCATTTCATACTCAGTTCCTCCTGCACAGGGACACGTGTGTGTGCTACATGCTTAACTTTTTGTTCCACCTGTTTGCCTGGTCATGGGAAGATGTGAGGAAGAGCCCTCCCCAACGGTTGCTCATCTATGATATCACTGATCGCACGTTAGGGCTAGAGATGGCCTTGCAGGGCCCACTAGGGGCTGCAGCCCTCAGTTCTCCTGTCCTCAACTCAGAAACTCACTTAACGCAGCTGGGGAAATGCCACATGGATGTGGAGCACCACATTGTCACCAGGACACTATCCAGCCACCCTCAATAGCTGCTTTTGCCCTGAGGCCACACTGTTGAGCAGTGGTGGGTTGTCCTACGAGGGACACTCACCAAGTCCACCACTTCCCAGGCATTTGTGGAAATTGCCCCAGCCTTGCTTTTCTCCACACGTCAGATTCCATGGGGAAAATTTCCCTCCTGCATCGGGCCTCTCCAAATGACCGAGAGCAGTGACTGGCCCTGAAATTCAGAAATGCATCTAGCAGGCTGCATGTTTAAGGGTGTCCTCCCTTTTAAATTACCTGCCTCAGAAAGTGGAGGGTAGAAGGTGTTTGTTTCAAATATAGTTTGTTTGTTTTTTTCTTAAGATTTATTCTATTGATTTTGACAGAGACAGAGAGACAGAGAGAATGGGAGGGCCCAGAGCAGTCTCCATAGTTGTAGGTTATCAGTTTTCAACATGGTTTCATTCCACACAGGTAGGCAGGAGCCACACAGGGCAGGAACTGGACTGGGGGCCTCCTGCATGGGAGGCATGCCCCCTTGAGCCAGGGGCTGAACGGGATAGGGGGAAGGCGGCTCCAGGCAAGAACCAAACTGGAAGCCTCCTGCATGGGAAGCACACCCCAGTTTAGCATATGGGTCCGCACGGGCCAGGGCTGAGACTGGGTCCTCAGTCCCAGGGTTTTAAAAGCGAGCACTTAACCCGCTGAGCCATCCCAGCTTCCCCCAAATACCGTTTTTCTAGGGGTCTCCCAGAATGGCTGAACTCTGGGAAACTCTAGACAAAAGTCTGCATTGCCTCTGAGCCCGTTGCCAAGTGGAACCTCCTCCCTCCCTCCATCGTCTCACTTGTGCTGCTGGGCAGATCTGTCCCTGCCCAGCCCAGGGACAGTCGGAATCTACACATGGCAGAGTCACCCCCTCCCTGTGCTCAGCCCATTCATTTCTATGGTGGTGTCACAACAAAGTCACTTGGGGTCCTTCTGGATAAACAGGTGGTTTGCCAATTGCCATTCAGCTGATGGCCACTTGTCTGAGCACTGCATTGGCTGCAAGATCCCCAACACAAGGATTTGAATACCTCAGACAGGATTTCAATGGTGTTAATTTGGAGAAAAAGCATCTGTTTGAGGGGAGCACCTTGCATCACATTTTCTGCCTGAGGCCCTCCAGGTTGGAGCTGTGGTCTGCTGGTGGCCAGGGGCCTGAGAATGGGAGCTCAGTGGCCTGCAGAAGGCTCACTCTGCAGGAAGGGACTCAGAAACTGCCATTTACCAACCCGTTTCTCCCCTGTGGGGTCCACAGTGGGAATCTGCAGGTCTTCCCAATGTGGGGGACTAGGCGGCTTATTTCTATCACAGAGGGATTCAAACAGAAAGGCCAGAAAATGAGGCTGGGCTGTAGAAGAAACAGAACACTGTGAAATGAGAGGACATTCTGGTGACTTTGGTCAGTTCAGAGCCCACAGAAAATAGAGGGCTTGGGTGAAGCCTTAGAGTAGGAAGGTTGCCTTTGTCCCAAATGAATGGGGTCAGGACTGCAAAGGCATCAGAGCACAGGTGTTGCCTGTGCGCTTACTTCATGTAAGTGAGGAAATACTGGTCGGCAAAACATTTGCGGACGTCTAAAATCATCTGAGTAACTAGTTGGCTCCCATGGAACAGACTGCCAGGGGTCCTGTGGCCTGGGCCCTGCTTCTGTGCCCTTGACAGTTGCACACCACAGTGCCAAGTGAAAACTGCCTTTAAAGGCAGAGATTCCAAGCCACTGCTAGGCCTCACAGAGCTCCCATATTTCCTTCCACCACTCCTTTCAGTTTTCCCATCTTGAAAACAATCTCCACTCTAGCATCTACACTTCAAAATTGGCAAACGGACATTTATTGAACTCTGAAGGCTGAGCACCTGACAGCACGCCCGTCTGGGTGGGGTGTGGACCTCTGGGACGAATGGGTTTCTGAGGCAAAGCCAGAAACAATAGGGTCTCCGGCTTCTGAGAGGCAGAAATTGGAGTCTGCGCAAGTAAACACTTTCCCTCTGTCCTTGCCTGTGGTGGCAGCAGAACTTCCCCAGGCCCACGGAGTCCTCCCAAGCTACTCACAGTTCCCACCATCCCAGCTGCTTTATGGCGACTCGGGGAACTAGATGAATGGACCACACCCTAAGGGGAAATCTTTGCAAGGGAGCACTTAAAAATACAGATATAAATTAAAATTGCTTTGAACAGTTTTTACAGTTGCAAAAGACCAGTTATTTTCTCTTTCTCTCTCCTTCCCCACCTTTGTACAGGAAAGAGAGAAAAGGGACTCAGGTCCCTAAAGCAGCCCTGGAACAGCATCCCAGGGACCAGCACCAGACTTCTTTGTGTGCTACTGCCATACACTGGAGTCAAGTTCTCAGGAGCCGTAGGGACTGAGAACTGAACTGAAACACTTCATTTTATGATGATGACTTTCAACTCAGCAGATCATCTTCTTCCCAGATCTGTTAGAAACAATCAGATGAGAAACTTTCTAGTGTTTTCTCCACCTACCATCAGAGCTGTATGAGCTGAAGGCCAGGCAGCCCGGGGTGAGGGACAGGGGGCTGCTCCAGCTCAGAGACAAGCTGTCCTTGTTTGGTTTTTTGTTTGTTTGTTTGTTTTCTTATGAGTGTTCATCTCATCCACAGTCAAGTGCGTGTTAATGTCAGAACATTTGGATGGCTTTAGATTCAAGTGCTGTGGAACAAACCCTGAGCCCTTCCTTCTAGCTCTTTACAATATTTATTTTCAAAAACCCTTTCAATTCACTTCACATAAGTTTTGTCACATTTTTCAGGCTTTGGTAGCAAATAAACACATGACTGTGAGAAACTTAAGAACAAGGAAATATATTTCTAACTCCCTGTTTTCTTGCTACCTAAGCAGGACTTGTGATGGGAAAATGTATGATATAAATATAAAGAGATGTTTCCAGCCCTGAATAGGTTCCCTTTCACAAAAAACAAAAACAAAACAAAAACAAAAAAGAGCTTTTTATGTAATTTCAAATAATTAATTGACTTAGTCTCCATTATACTATGAGGAACAAACCACTTCAGTCTTAGCATTATCAGACCCCTTTTCTTAGATGACTCCAGTGAGCAGAGAAACAGTTCAAAGGGAGTCAGTTAACACCTAACTTGTAATCCAGAATCAGTGCAAAAAATAAAATCAGTCACATTAGAACTTGGCAAGAGTGACTAAGAATTGTTAATATTCACAAAATTCCCACAATGCACCACAACTTCAGGAGTATCACACACACACACAGACTATACCTGCACATTCCAAGTTGCCAGGCTTTTAAGGGGAAAGTTTACAACTGTTTGCTAAGATTCCAGTCCAATCTTTCAGAAGGATGTGGGTCCGTCCTTCTGACAGGGGCATAAAGCTCTGAGGACGGGGGCGGCCGACTGTCAGTGTCTCTGCGGCCACCTTGCCTTCAACAGTCCGTCCCAGGCGTCAGACTACGGAAAACAAAAGATGACAGCATTGGAAACTGTTGCGCCCTGCCGTGCATGTCTAGACCCTGGGGCAAGGCCAACGTGCAGCCAAGCTGCTGGCAGGGCCACTGTCCTAAGGGAGCGTCAGCGTATCTGTGGGGTGACAGCTGGGTTGGGTTTACCGGACTGTTTGTGAGGAGGTCCTGGCCCACCCACTCAGGCCTCTTTACCTGTACTGGTTCTCCATGGCCCTGCTCTCTGCGCGCTCTGGAACCCAGGAGTAGCTGTCCGCTGCGCTCTGGGGCTTTTTCTCCTCTTCCCTCTTGGCTCTCCGCTTGCGGCAGACCATCAGCCCTAGGGCCAAAGCCAGCAAGAGTAAGATGGCCACCACGGTGACCAGCACGTAGAACAAAAGCAGCTTTGGCCCGTCCGTGCCGCCATCCCTTGGCTGGAGCATGGAGTTCCCACTGGTAGACTCCTCAGGGCCCGTGATGGCTGTGGGGTGATGGTTGCTGGGCTCCATCCAGATCCCAGGGGGCGCACTTGGGGTCAGTGTGTTTGGTGAGGCAGGGACGATGGAGGCGTTGGGTGGAATAGAGGATCTCCTCATGGTGGGAGCCACCTTGGAGGTGACCTTGGGGTTCCCAGTTGGACTTGACGTTGTAGTGGAAGGCACAAGGCCCCTCTCTCTAGCTCCTGAGCTCTCTCCTTGTAGAGGCCCATCTGATGGTTCTTGGGACATGGGGCCTTTGGTGCAGGAGACCCCGTCGGGGGCCAACTCCCAGCCTGACAAGCAGCCGCAGCGGAAGGATCCCTGCATGTTGAAGCACAAGCCTTCACAGGGGCTGCCCTGGCACTCGTCCATGTCCTGGCACTGGGTGCTGTCCTCCCTAGCCAAAGCATAGCCCTCCTTGCAGGAGCAAGAGAAGGAGCCATCTGTGTTGGTGCAGACCTGGGCGCAGGGTGACCGGCCGGGGGCGCACTCGTCCACATCCTGACAGGCCCCCTGTCCAGGGCCGCCGGGCTCGTAGCCCACCCAGCACTGGCAGTGGAAGGCCCCGGGGGTGTTGACACACTCCTGGGCGCAGGGGGTGTCCTGGCACTCATCTACGTCTACACAGTCCCGCTGAGTGAAGTCCAGCTGGTAGCCTTGGGGACAGACGCATGTGTAGTTCTTCCCGAGGGGTCCGGGGACGCACGTGGCCGCCCCTCCACATGGGCTGGAGCTACAAGGGTTCCGGGAGATACAGGTCACCAGGTCGTCCAGCAGCCGGAACCCGGGGCGGCAGCCGCAGCGGAAGGAGCCGTCGCCGCCCTCGAAGCAGTCCTGCTGGCAGCCCCCGTTGTTGAAGTTGCAGCCATATTCGGGGCTGACACAGACGGGACCCGAGGTACCCCAGTCGAACACGTCGGGGGCTTTCTCTCTGCACAGGAAGAAATGCTGCCCACGCGTGCCCCCTTCCCCACAAGCCACGTTGGCCACAGAGGCGAAGGGCACAGCCTCCAGGGAGGCGCTGGTGGCCTGGAAGGGGGTCGTGTAGTTCACCAGGCCGGGGCCCCCCAGCGCCAGTGGCCGGCACATGCCTTTGAAGTTGAACTTGCACACGAAGCCCTCGATGTTGCTTCCAGGAGAGCCGGGGTTCCCACAGGGGCCCTCGGACCACTTGGGCAGGTGGCTGGGGAGGGGAGACAGGGACAGGTCCAGCATCAGGGACACACAGCGCCTGGAGATGCACGAGTTCTTGGCCTCCTTGTGCCAGTTGGTGTAAAGCGAGTCATTCCCTCCACCCACCCAGCTGAAGCCCTTCAGCGGCAGGCTGGGGTCCAAACACTTGCCCTTCTCGCGCTGCAGTCCTATCCAGAACTTGCTGGTCCGGGATCCCACAGGCATCCCCAGCTGCAGAAGCTGGCCCAGGGCCCGCCGGACGTGCTGGGCCTCCTGCTCCGTCCTCACCGTGGCCAGGCTGCCCCCGTTCCTGCTGCAGTGCAGCTGGGCCTCCGCCGCACTCAGCCTGCCCCCGTGCGCCGTGTAGCAGGCGCTCCCCGCACACACCACAGCTTGCGCGTCCGCGCGGGCCCCCACCCAGCGCTGGCTCAGGAGCAGCAGCGGCAGCAGCAGGCTGCTGGCCGTGGTCATTGTGTCGCCCTCGGCAGGAGGCTGGAAGCTCAGCGGTGACCGCGGCTGCCCCAGCTGAGCTCCGAAGGGCGCTGAGCACTCAGGCACCGACGCTCTGGTGCCGAGGACACAAAGACCGCAGGCTTTCCACGTCCCCCTGGCCCAAGGCGCATCCTGTGCGGCTGTACTTCTTACTTCTCACCGGATACTGGGACTTCCTGCACTGAATGGTGCTCTGACTCCTGTTGCCTTCATCACGGTTTTGTTGTTCATAAAAGGAGCCAGGCGGCTTCGCTGGGTTCCTGGCTAAGCGCTGGGGAAATGTAGCGGTCTGGGGGGAAGATGTTTACAGCCCTGGGACATCCCCTGCTTTATGTTGGTTCTATTCTCTCCCATCCACACTCGGGGCTTCAGTGGCATGCTATGGACTGAGGAGAGATTTGTGGGGCCTGGGAGCTTGAGAAAGCTCGCTGAGTAACCCATAATAACATTCCGCTTCGGTTTGCAAACAACCAGAAGGGGAAAAAAATCCTCGGACTTGAGACACCAGACCACGATGGTTATAATTTTCAGCCTTTTTTAGAAGCAAACTGGATTTTTGTTTTGCCTATCTCATGTTCCCTTCAACTTTGGGAGTCTTTTTTTCTTTTATTCTCCCTATCGTGAACTTTAAATAGAGAGGCAGTTTTTAAATAGGAACTGGGCCGTGGGAATGTCTGAGCGTCTAATACAATGCCAAGAACATTAAACCAAATTAGGTGAAATGTAGCAGCTTTCAGGGTGTCGCACTGCAAATATTCTGTTGGGAGGTGTCAGTGTCACAAGAAAGCATCAGAAAGAAAAAACAAAAATGTTTCTGGCCTCCTGACCTCGGGCGGACGCCTGCTTCCCCCACTCAGGGCTCCTGGGCAGGGCAGGCAGGCGGGCCTGGGATGAGGATTCGGGCCTGGCTGATGGCCTCCCACACGGCAGCTTAGCAAGGCCTGGACTCTGAGCGTTCTCCTGCGTCACACCCTTGTTTTGCACATTGGGACTGTTTTTGGTTGGGGTGTGTCCCTGAAGTAGACCCTGAGACAAGGATTTAGGGCATGTTGTTTATTCTGGGAGAAGTAAAACAGGAAGGAGGAGTCAACACAAAGTGACTGAAGGATCAGGTGACCCTGGGCTGCTGGAGCACCGTTCTCTGGGACACTGAGGGAGAGTGTGGGTCACATGACTGAGTCTTCTCAGCTAAGGGGAGGAGTTGGGGCAGCTCCCCCCAGCTCCCCTTCTCATGGGGCACTCTGGGCTGAGCATGAGGCCCCAGTCCAGCAGAGGGAAAGCTCAGGGGGACAATCACGGGGGACTGCCAGGGGCAGTGGGTATGGGACCAGCTGCTGCCACATGGCCCGCAACAGAGATTTGAGGGCATCATGAGGTTGAGGAATGCACTGGCCTTTAGCCTCCCCAAGGCGTAAAGTGGAGATCTTTCAGAGGTGTTCCTATGTCCTACTTATTTTATTTTTTATTTATTTTTCTATTAATTATTAAATGTATTGAGGTGACATTGCTCGGTAAAATTACATTGTTTCCAGGTGTGCAATTCTACATTGCATTGTCTATGTGTTGCATTATGTGCTCACCACCCAGAATCAGTTCTCTTTCCATCACCATTTATTTGATGACCCCTCCCTCTTCCCCTACCCCTTACCCGCCTTACCCTCAGACATCCCACTTATTTTAATAAGGTGTTTGAGATAGCCCAGTGACCCTCTCTCAGAACCCATGGGATCTTCCCTGTGTTTCTTAGTGCCTACAGAGATCCATCCATCGTCTATTGATCCACCTACCATTCATCACCCATCCATCTGCCTGTCTTCCCACCAGCGCCCCCATCCATTCACCCAACCGAAGTGCATTAAGCTCCTGCTGTGTGTTGGGCTCAGCACTGGAACACTGGGAGGAAACTTCTGCCTTCATGACCCTTGAAGTCTGTTAGAGCCAACAGATTTGAACACATTGAACAGTTGCAACCATGACAGGTAGACGAGAGAGAAGTTCAGGGTATCAGGCGAGGTCTTGACCTTGTTGGAGTGTGGCCATTGAGATAGGCTCCTCTGGGGAACAATGGCAATGAAGCCAGAGTCTGAAGGAGGCATATCTAGGAGGGGGAATGATGTCCCTAGAGGGGAACAGCACATACCAAGGCCCTGTGGTGTGAGGGTTGTGACCTGCACAGGCAGTGCAGGAAGGGCATGGAGACTGAGCTGAGGAATGAGAAGGGGAAGGTGGGTCTCTGTGAAGATCGGGGGCTTCTTTAATCCATGGGGAATACCAGGGTGCTGACATGCGGAGACGTGAAAAAGCGTATCACCTGCTGTGGAGTGGGGAGCAGGGCAATGGACCCCGAGCAGCGTGAGGACCATGCAGCAGGTGACTGCGTTTCAGGCACAGAGGATGGTGACTAGGTTGGGCTGGGCCCCTGGATGAGGGACAACAGATTCAGGAGGTGATGAGTTCCAAATCAGGCCATTCTTGGCGCTGCATGGAATGGGGGTTGGAGGGCCTGGGAGGTATGCAGGGAGACTTCGTGGCTTCCTGCTTGTGCCACCAGGGTCCAGGGTCCTGGGAGGCTGTGTCCACAGGGGTGGGAAAATGGGACCTGGGCTGAATAGCAATCAGAGGGGGCTGCCTGCCAGGGCTGAGCATCTCCCAGAAGCACTCTCATCATGACTTGCCTCCTCAGACTCTGAATTTGCTCCCAGACCTGAGGAGGTAGCCAGGCTCATGGGGACCAGGAAAGGCTGGCTGGTGTAGCTGGGTAAGTAGTCTTAGTGAGGGTCACCTCTGCCAGAGAGAAACTGCATTTCTAAAGGCTATTTATAGACAGGCGAATTCTTAACATTCTCTACAATCAATCTGATGATGTTTGCATTGGGTTGCAATGTAGCTTGGAATATACTTGTAGCAGGGACCTCTTCCCGGTTTAGACTCTAACTGTTGTGACCCAGCATGCTGCTTGGTTGATTCTCAAGGACAGCAGACCCAAACTTTTTGGTACCAGGGATCAGTTTTGTGGAAGACAATTTTTCCATAGACCAGTAGGGGTGAGGTTTGGGATGATTCAAGTGCCAGATGCAGCTTAATTGTCACTTACCACTCACCTATAGGGTTTTGATATGAGTCTGCAAGCAATTGATTTATTATGGTCTCTGTGCAGTCAAACCTCTCTGCTAATGTTCATCTGTATTTGTATCCGCTCCTCAGCACTAGCATCACCGTCTCTGCTCCACCTCAGATCATCAGGCATTAGACTCTCATAAGGAGCACACAACCTAGACCCTTGCATGCGCAGTTCACAACAGGGTTCACGTTCCTAGGAGAATCTAATGCTGCTGCTGATCTGACAGGAGGCGGAGCTCAGGTGGTAATGCGAGTGATGGGGAGCGGCTGCAAATACAGATGAAGCTTCACTCACTTGCCCGCTGCTTCCCTCCTGCTATATGGCCTGGTTCCTAACAGGGGTTGGGGACCCCTGCTTAAGAACATGAGGTGGAATGAGTGGCTTACAGCTTGTTGACGTCTCTGACCCCCAGATCTTTTTCAGGGCATCTTCTTTTGCTGCTAGTTCTTCATCTTCCACATGGGAACTTTCAAATCAATTACTTTTCAATTAGCCAAGTGTTAACATCTTAAAGAAGAAAATGAAGTAGCTAAGACATGTGCACAGCTTATTCATTCACTAACCCAGGAAGCATCATTCTAGTAACCCTTACTAGAAGCAAGGCCAGGAATATGGAGGAACTGTCCTGCCCTGCGAGTCATGGGTTCTACTGCATTATTTCCAATAACTAGCTAACTCAGTCTGGTCTCTGTTCTCCTCGTCTGTAAAGAGATGGGAGCAGGGTCACTGGATGCCTCTCTGGATCTAGCATCAAAACTGTGAGCTCAAGCTTTCCTCATCGTTTGGAAACTGGGGAGGAAGCAAGCTGGAGAGAGTGGGGACCGAATCCACTGGCAAGCCCTCACTGGACAGCACAGGAAGCAAGCCACCTGTCTAACCTGCCCGAGGGCAAGGGCCCCGCACTGACCCTCTGCACACTGAATGAAGTACAGTGTCCTTTCTCTACTGACTGCCCCTTCCTCCTTGCCCCCCATATCTTCCGAATTTCACTCTGTCCCTCCAGCCTTCAGTCACAGCTTGGCTGGCTTAACTCACCTGGGACCTGCCAGCTTGGGCTCTTCAGCTCCAGGATTCCTCGCTGTCCTCTCCTGTCACAGCAGGTGGCATAGGAGTGCCAGGGGCCAGGGCACCATGCCTGCAAGCTCAGCAGTGGCAGGGGAGCTACTTTCACCTGTGAGATTTGGCTGAGTTCTGTGAAGTATTGAGTATACTTTGGATGCAAACTGAGAGGAAATTTTGAACCTGAAGTATGGAATGCCCCCATGGGTGATGATTCATCACATTTTATTTAAAGTGCAGATTGGATCAAATCTCTCTGAGCACTGACAGCTAAAGACCAGGGGAAGGCCGACCTTTTCTTGGTAGATCTTTGTGTGAAAGCCATTTTAATATTATAGAACAGTCAGAAGCCTAACAGCATAGTGTGTTCCCTGAGCCATGGCCCCACACCATCCTCTTCACTCTGGACTCTCAGTGAGTATCCTAAAATCCACTTCACTCTATACTGGGAATGGGGATAGTTCACAATCTCCATTATTCTGGAGCAGCGTGATTGGTTTATGGATCATTCAGACATCTGACCTCTCTTCTTTATATCCTGAACTAAACATTTGAATGGAGGAGGGTATGCAAAGCGTGCTGCACTCGTCCTAGAACATGAAACAGGCGCCCTATGTGTATCAGTCACTGTCCCCCATTTGGTCATCTTCCAGTAAGTGTGTATTATTCCTACTATGCACCAGACTCTGTTTCTGCCCATGGAGGGGGACGGGACATGGGTTTGGGTACTTTATGGACTTTGTACCAGTCAGGTGGGGGAAGGACCAGAGGACAACCCCATGGAGAGGGACAGGCGTAGGGGAAACGAGCTGGACACTGGGCTCTCAGCAGCAGTTATGCTGATAGGCGAAGGGCCAGGTTGGCAGGGGTCTGAGGTGGCAGTCAGGGTGTCCCAGAGAGGACAGGCCGTGCATTCCATGGGGTTGCAGACCATTTAAAACAGCAACAAAACTGGTTAGAAGTTGCTTTTTTACAGTTACTCTTTTATTTTCACCAATCCCACTAATCCTAAACAAAGTCAATGACAAAATTCTCCCCCCTCTGAAAAACAGAACTTTTGTTACTCTAAATTCTAAACAGGTGTTTTAATAATATATATGCAAGCTTCAGATTGGCACCTTTTAAATACTTTGCCTTTAATAAGCATTATATCCTAGGTGGAGGTTGGGGAGTTCTCACTTGTGAAGCACCCATGGGCCTTGGAGCCAGATCCCTGGTGGTGGGATTCGCAGCTCCAGCGATACCACATAGCCCTGTACTTACGCCATTGATCAGCAACAAACAACGACAGCACAGAACCGTGAGTGAAAGAAAAAGAACCTGAGTTACTTCAATGACATCATTCTCTGTGACCTCGTGGAGTTTGGGGGGTTGAAAATTTAAAACGAGAAAGAGCGAGAGCTGTGAAACGTGGTGTGTCAGGTAAGTGCCAATTTTAGTACATGAGGTGTTTAACTGAACCTGAATAACAATATTTAAAATTGAAGGGTTACCCATTTTAACAGTTTGTTTAAACTATTATTTCTGGAAGCAATTCTGTTATACAGAGATGTGAGCTGCTGTACTCACCCACCTGGACTATAAGTAGGCCAGGTGTACAAAGCCACGTCAGGTCATACTTCCCCCAGGGACGGGCCTGTCACTTTTCCAGCTATTCTGCATTGAAGCATAGAACACATCCAGATATACTGGGTTCGAATCCTGCCCTGACACATGCTAGCTGTGTGGCCTTAGACTGGTTGCTGACCCCCTCTGTTAGTGTTGTGTGGCCCAGCCATCTGCAACTGCTTCCATAGCTGGAAGGGGGCTTAGTGGGCATTCAATGAGTTAGTACCTGGAAAGTTCTCAGAGCAGTGCCGCACAGGAGTGTGTGTGACCATTAAGTCAGGAGGCTGAGAGCTGAGACCTCCACCCCCACCCCAGCCCCAGACTCTGCCTCCAGCAACTGAAACCGGAGCTTCAGTGCAGCCACTTGCTGGCTTTGGGATTAGACCCAACCTTGTCACCCTCAGGGAGCTCGGTGTCCTCATTTGTCAAACAGCAGCAATAAGGTTCAGGAAGCCACGATACCACCGTGAGGACTAAATGGAAGGAGATAGTAGCTGTGAGGACTTCCTGTGGGCTGCTGCAGAGACGGGAGTCCTGTTGCTACAATTGACACAAACAGAGGAAGGTGGACACCATGTCTGAAGTCCCAGGCTGTGTGCCAGGCTCTGGAGCTCCCTGCCTCGTCTACCAATCAGGCCACAAAGGTGGGCATTTGATGTCCCGGCAGGACCTCCATTATAGTCACTGACAGAAGAGCTGCACAGGACATGGGGCAAGTCGGCGGTTCCCAGCTGAGATTCTAGAAGTCCTAGAGCAGGGGTGGCGAACCTTTTGGCGATTGAGTGCCAAAGTTTATGAAATAAGAGTATACTCGCTCGACTCGCGTGCCAACCTGAGTGAGATAGAGGTAGCGATTATTTTTATGTCTATAAGAGCATAAACAATAATTTTTTAAATGGTATTCACAGCTCCGCGTGCCGAAATAATTGCTCCACGTGCCACTTTGGGCACGTGTGCCATAGGTTTGCCACCCCCATCCTAGAGGGAGACGAGAGATAGGACCTTTGGGGCCCTCAACTGGCTCCCCTCTTTCACTCTCTACTCCTATCTACACTGCCCTGCTCCCACCACCTCAGAAAACGAACAGGAGGAAAGTCCCGTGATGGTCGCTGAGACGAACAGCTTTCCTTTCTCAGACTCCCCGCCTTCTGAGTCAGTTTGGCTCCTTGGCTGTGTAAACATTCTCCTAGAGTGTTATTGATTTCCCCACATGTCGTAAACAGCCTTTTAACATAATTTGTCATGCACAATATTTATAGAAAATTTGCTGGGCTGAACGTTGTTTTTAAGGTTAACTTGCACTTACTAAGTCTCCTGGCAAGTGGTTTGATAAGGGAAGACCATTTGTCAGCTTCTGGAAAGAGCTAAGTCACGCAGAGGAACAGTGCTTTCCACAGGATCCCTTCACACATTTCAACAGCAGCCACAGCTGCAGGGGTGAAAGAAACGATTTGAAATCCCTCTACAGGGCTGACCCACATGATGTGCAGGACTCCTTTGGCAGTTACAACAGCCTAGCTGTCTCGAATAAGTTGTCGTAACAGTTTAGCCTTGTTTAGACAATATAATTTTATAGAAATGAAAAGGATCTATTTGGCTTCACATGCCAAGATTTGATTCTCCATGGCATGAGAACAATAACTCGATAGTCATTTGAAAACTGTTGCAGGTCACGGAGGTTGGATGGAGGGAACCGTTTTGCTGGTGCAAGCTGATAGGGCCTCTTGGGGATTCCTGAGAACTACAGACCAGATCTGGAGAAGCAGACGTCTCTGGAATCCTCTGAGAATCTGCCAGGTGCACACTGGGAGCCCCTCGAGTGGGTGCTGGGACCACCTTTACAGCCACGTGTCCTGTTCTGGGAGCTCACAGAAAAGCCAGGCCCTGCTTTCCCAGGTGAGGACCACTGCCTTTGCCTGGTCTGGGCTCTGAGAGTAACCCTGGACTCGAGAATACTTCCCATCTTCCACCAGTCTGATCACCAGTCAGAACGTGGCACTTACTGGCCACGTGACTTTGGGCAGGTATCCTTCCTCTCTGGCCTCTGTTCCTAATGTGGAAAGGGTGTCATGGGCCGCAGGGGCATACAGATGAAACAAGCTGACCTCCCAAAGCGTTTGGCAAAGTCTTTCATCACTGGTTGCCATTACTCGCCATGTGAATAGGTTCCCATTTACTAACAGTTCTTATGATTATGGTTATCCTGTTTGCCTTTATTGATTCTCAAAGGAGCCACCAAGGACACCCCAGAAGATGAAGTGTCAGCACCGTGGCCCCCTGGCTGAGATCCCAAGGTGGTGCGGGGCGTGTCAGCTCCGCACTGGCACCCGGGAGGCCTGCCCACCGGCTATGAGCGCCTGGTTCCCCTCGGCTACGCTGCAGAAACATGGAGCCTTCCCTGTCATCCTGAAGTGCAAGACTGGAGGTCCGAGCCCTGGGGCCCTGAAGAAGGTGCTCCATGAGCTCTCTTCTTGTGCCTGGTCCAGGCTCTGACTTCAGGGAGGGACTCAACTCCCCAGTGCCCTTGCCTCCCGTGAAAGGTCCGTGTGACACTGTGACCGTCTCTACACCATGGGACACAGTGGGGGCCAGAAAGCCAGACCACAAAGGAGCAAAGCAAGACACAGGCACCCCCACTGCTGGTCCGGGGCGCCTGGTGGATGAACAGGTGAAGAGTGCTCCCATGTTGAGATCCAATAAGCCAGGCTGACTGAATTCAGCTCAACGCAGTCATCTTGAGAGTATACCAGGTTACACTGTCATATTCTTTTTCTTGAAATAACAAATGTTTGCCTTTTTATATGTTTTGTTTCTTTTGGTCTCCACGTCTCCACCTCTCAGGAAGGGGAAAGGGGTAAGGAGAGGAAGTCAGGGCAGACAGGATGGGGTGGGGACCCAGTGTCCAGAGAGCCCAGGTAACACTCCAGTTGCTGGCCGTGGTGGCTGTGGTGATGTGGCGAAGATGGGGGTGGGGTGGCACATGAGCGGCTGCCCCAGGGGCACAGTGGTGAAGAAGAGTCCTTATTAACTAGGCCTTCCAATTGTAACTGGAATCTCCCAGAGAAGAAGGCACAATGACACCCCTATACCAGAGACAAGTCCTGTTAAACCTGACAAGAGTCAAAACCACAAAGGCCGGGGTGCTGAGATAGCTCAAGGGTTGAGCGCTTGCATCGCATTTGTGATGTCCGGGGTTCGATTCCCGCCCTGGCCCATGTAAACCCCATATACTGATCTGTGGCGCAACTGGTAACTGTTCTCGCCTCCCCTGCAGGAGGGCCCCAGTTTGGTTCCCACTCTGCAGGGCCCCACATTCATCTGTGTGGAATGAAACCACATCACAACTAATGATGTGCCACTATGGAGACTGCTCTGGGCCCTCCCCCTTCTCTCTCTCTCTCTTTTGCCTTCTTTCAAACAATAAAATAATCTTTAAAATAAAATCGCAATGGCTGGTCATGTGCAAAGGCCCCACATCTTCATTCGGGAGCATTCCGTGAATGTAGCTGCCCGCAACATAAAGCGAGCTGCCTGCCTAAGTGTGGGCTTTGAGTCCAATTTTATTTTACCAGTAGCTAAGCTGTTTCATTTCCCATAAACGTTCTGGATTTCGTCGTTTTCCTCTGAAACTCTGAGTCAGACTGTCCACACCCCACCTTTCTCCAGCACCTCAAGGACAACTCTGCTGTGCGGAAGCATTGCTATGTGTTTCCCCTAGTTAGCTCACCTCCCCTTTGGAGTCCTTTCTAGAAGATACAAATAGGAAACAGTCCTAACCTCACTACTGGGAGAATATAACTGCTCTCGGGCCTCCACTGTCACATCTGATGTCTCTCAGCCAGGGATGAACACAGCAACGGTAAAGCCACGCAACAACGTCTAGATCTCGGCCTCCTCACCTGAATGTGGAGAACCGTGGGTCCCCGGTCGGGTCCAGCTCTTGTACACCTTCTGTCAGACCCACACAGTGCTCTTAACATTTTGAATTAATTGTCACTATTTAAGAAGAGTAAGATTTTACACAGAGATCTGGGCTTTTGGTTTCTCTTGAAAAATCAAAGCATCTGGCCATGCTGGCCTCGCTCTGACCCACCAATCGGTGGCCACACCAGTGCCATCCTGGCTGCTGCCGTGCTGGCTCCTGAAGCCGTGGGGGCCTCCACTGCACTGAGCATCAACCCAGTAGTCTACCTGCCTTCCTAAAACCACGAGAGTTCTTCGCTTGGCAGTTACTTGGGCTCTACATGGATTCCACGTGCATTTTTCTCTCTATGTAAAGTGGGGAGAGCCCTTCTCATTATAGCATCTTATGATTCCTTGATGCCTCTCCAATAATGTCCTCGCTTATTCTTCCTGAGGGAAGCTCAGCTGTGTACCTGTTGGCAATGAGCGTTAGGAGGTGCCGGCAGACGCTCTACCCAGGGGGGAAGCCTGGACGGGTCTGAGCCAATGGTGGCACATGCTCGCGTGGGCCAGCTCCTGGGGCAGGGCACGCATGCGCTGCAGACTGCTCATGGAGCGTCCGGGAAGTGCTGGCTGCTCCCGGGAAAACTCCCCGTCCTGCGGGAAAGAGGCAAGACACAGTCACATCATCTCGGCATGACCCTCTCAGTGTTGGTTTGCAGTCAAGCCACGCCGGCCATGCCGGCCTGCTCAGCAGAATGAAGCTGAACCTGAGCCCTCTAAGGACTCACGGAACTGCTGAATCCCTCACCTGAGACTTCTTGTGTAAAATGATCAGCAGTTTTCATTGTTACGCAACTCATGCTTTGGCTGTTACTTGCAGCTGAAAACATTCTTTCCAGACTTTAGAGCCTTAATAATTTTACTCCACAGAACAAGGGCTGACACCCAGGCCTTTCAAGTCCTTCCTGGGTAGGCTGACCAGATGTCCTGAATCTTCAGCACTTTGGTCTGTTTACAGAATCCAAGTCCCATGCAGCAGTTCTAGGGGCCAAACTCTGCTCCCTGTGCACACGTTGGAAGCAAGCAGTCTTCTAGACTAGTTTTGGTGGAAGTGTAGGCCTCCTTCCACTGCTGCTGGTGACCAGGAAGGCATCTAACTTAGGACGGAGATGGCTGCTTGTATTTGCACCTCTTCCAGATGGTGGCTGGGGGGCCGGCCATGAACACTTGGGAAGACTGGCTTTCATCAGCTCATCTGTACCCCACCAGCCTGCCCGGCAGCCTGGGGCCCAGTAGAAGTGAGACCAGGACATGGCACGGAAAGGGCAGGGGGCAGGCAAACCGCCGCTGGCCAGAGACCTGCATCCACATCCACGTTCCTGCCCTCGCCTGCCGCTCTGCCGTGGGAATAAGGTGGGTGGCAGAAAGCAGGCTGAGACGTGAAGGCGCCTCAGGTTCCAACACGCAGAGGCCAGCTCAGACCTACGCTGGGAGCAGGTTGGGCCTTCTGCCTGTTTGGGATGAAGTGTGATGATGTCATCACACAGAGTGTCAGCTATTCCACAGGGTTTCCAAAGGCAAAGCCAGATCGTTCCAGGGCTACCAGCATTTCACCTGACTGATCAGCAAGCGTGAGTTGTTTTGTTTTGTTTTGTTTTTTAGCTCTTGTGTTTTAAAGGCAGAAGTACCTTTGATGTGCTAGTAATTCATTTCTGAGACCAAAGAGAAAATCATAATTTAAAATGGTGACCAATTTGCAGGCGTTAGTTTGCCACATGCAAAACCAGCTGATTCTACAGAATTCAGTGAAACATGCATATTTCCATTATCCCCAGCATATGAGTTATGGGCACTGGAGGGTGCAGAGGTGCAGTAGCTGCCTTCACTGTGAACTGCAGTACTCAGCTGTCCCTATCATACCGTAAAGGATGTGGGGGACCTGCCTGGATGGAGGGTGCTCCTGACTCCTTGTCACACAGCCCCCTGCCTCTTAGAGATGCAGAGGGCAGAAGATGTAGCTGGGCACAACAGGCTCTGTGGCCCGGGGAGGCTGAGCCGGCCAGGTGGCTGCTAACCTGCCTGCCCAGGGCCCGGCCCAGCCAACGCTGGTCTGGCCTCCTGCCGCACGCTTCCCGCACGTGTGCCATCCCCTCTGCTTCCCACCGTCTCACGTCCCTTTTCTGCCTCTCCAGTGACCATGAGCCACCATGTGGACTGTGTCAGTCCTCAGGCGTTCCTTTGGGATCCCCTAGTCTGCATCCCCAAGAGTGCCTCCCAACTCCCTAGCAGCTGTCCTTTTTGGGGTTCGCTCCTGGGCCCCTTTCTCCCTCACATCTTGCATAACATCATCCACACCAGATACTCCTGGAGCTGCAGTCCCACCACCTCATCTTACAGATCCATGTTAGACCTGTCTTTTCAGCTCCTTTCTTGTCACCTTGAGGGCCCAAAGTCACAACGACCAAAACTCGCTTTCTGCCCTACCCCACCACCCACCCAGCTACAGAGGAAGCACCCTTACCTCCCAAACCTCTTCCAGAAAATCTCTCAAGCCCTCAGGGGTCCTGTGGACCTGCTGGCCACCTCCCTGGGCCCACCTGCAGCCTCTCTCCCTGGACCTCTGCACCAGCTTGCTGATTGGATGCTGCTTTGTCTCAGCCTCTTGTGCCTGTGCTATAAGGTGAGATCGTTCTGAGTACACAGCAGGCCATTCCCTCCCCACAGCCACACGCCACCATGAGACAGTGCTGGGGCGCCCCGCGGCACAGAGAGAGAACAGAACTCTGACATGGCCACGTGGGTCTGTGCTGTTCTCCTTTCTGTTTTCATTTCCACATTCTCCAGCCAGTTCTGTGGGCTCCAAGGCCCCCTCCACAGGCCTCCAGGGACTCTGCAGCTCTGAAAACCCAGACACCACTTCTCCTGGTTCCCAGGTGACAATGGACATGGGTCTCACTCCCAGTCCCACCTGAGAATCACTCTGGGAATGTGGTAAACCAGTGCCAAGCTCCAGCCTGGACCAAGCAACCAGACCCTCTGTGAGTGAGTCCTGGCCTGGGTGTGCTCTTACACACACACACACAGGTACATGCACACACACAGGTGCACACACGGCATTAAGAAGACAGGACCTGGAACATTCTGAGTCCTCGACACCCACTGAACAGAGCACAGTGTCACGTCCCTGGGAAGCTCCGTTCACACCAGCTGGCATGTACCTGGACAGGTGTGGGCACTGTGGTGCACAGGGCATGGAGGCTGAGCCACAGAGGGCACGGCTGTGGTAACGGGGAGTTCAGAGTGCCTTCCCTCACCTCTCCTCACTCCTCTCACTAAACTACAAGTCAGGTCCTTCCACAACCACGTGCGGAGAGGAGGAACAACCGTCCTTTCTGAGGGGGAGGTGGGGGTGATGGAGGGGGAGGTGGGGGTGATGGAGGTGGCAGGGGTGATGGAGGGGGCAAGGGTGATGGAGGCGGCAAGGGTGATGGAGGAGGAGATGGGGGTGATGGAGATAGGGTGATGGAGGAG